>CM045770.1:145535361-145742467 GCA_025200525.1 Camellia lanceoleosa
AAACAACAAACTAATACCATTTTCCAAGACCTCTTATACTACGCATGGGTTTAACATTTGAAAACCCCATTTTAAAACTCTACAACAAACCCTAACTTTCCCAAAATCACCAAACATTACATCCCATCATCCAAAATACACAATATTTATGTCAAAACTCATAGAGAGAGGGAGTAGGTTATCCCTACACTCAAATGATGAGACAAATGGAGAAAGGTGATGAAAACTTCAGAAATGCTCCAAACTCAAATAGATTTTGGATCCAAATGTAGCCCATGCACAAGCTCTACACTTTATCTTTGAAGGAACTATAGTGAAGATCACTCAAACTAGATGATTTCTTAAGAAGTTGTATTCTAGAGAGAGGAGTTCTAAAAAATGAGGGTTTTTAGAAAAAGTTAGAGAGAAGAGTGGATTTGAAAAAAGTGACTTAAAATGACATAGTCAATATCGATATCTTGTTATAGGCATTCGCGGCGAAGAATAGAGGGCCAGCTCGAGCATAAGACACTAAAACTTTACCCACACGCGAGTGCAAAATACCGGCTCGAGGTGCCAAAGGCACTAAGCGCAAGCTTCCTTCGAGCACAAAGGGACACGCCGGCATAGAATACCTCTTCCGGTACTTTTACAGACTCGGACACTGGCTCGGCGCTACAAACTTCGCTGAGTGTAAGGAACTCGCTCAGCGAAAAACGCCTGTGATGCTGCGGGCGCACCAAAATCTTTGAAAGGATGCAAACTCAGCTCAAAGCGTAACAAGACACTTCGGCGGATCGGCAAAAATCGGGCAACAAGTTTTGAGACTAAAACTCAATAACTTTGTTTGAAACACGCTCAAGACATTTATAAACTCAAATTCAAGGAGTTAAATGATGGAAATGAAACACATGCAACAATAGACATCCGCGAACCCGAGCAGGAATACAAAACAATGGGTGAAAACTAGCACTACAATTCACACATTTGCCAACCACTTTTGCCGACAAAAAAATTTGGTAGCAAAAAATGACATTCTTGAGCCAAATATTAATTAATCGCGAATGATCATTATTTTAGTGACCAAATATTATTAGTCATGAAGGTTATATTTGGCGACCAAAAAAGAGTTAGTCGCGAAAGTGGTATGCTTTTGGGCTACCAACTACAAATTTGGTCGTGAATGTGACATTTTTTGGCGACCAAAAATTTAGTCGCTAAAAACTTATTACGACAACTAAAAATTAGTGCCAAATTAGCACTTTTAGCGACTAATATTTTAGTCGTCGTTGATTGAGATTTGACAACTAAAAAATTGTCAGCGAAGGTACCTTTCCTGCGACTAATTTGATATTTTGATCATAAAAATTTGTGAGGAAAATTTAAAACATAGGAGGAATTGAAATTTTTTATCTTTAGCAATCTGTTAGCTCACGCATTTTCATTTTCTCCTCTCTCATCTGTTTTCTCACTCTCCATCTGTTTCTCTTTCTCTCTATTACTCACACAAGCACAGACCCTAGAACACGATTCAAAGCCACCACCACCAAAGATGTGTCACGCCGTGGTGGCGTCGCCCTATTCCCCACCGTGAGGTCGGCGGCGAACTGACCAAGGCAGAGGTCGGCGAACTGAGGTCGGCGGCAAACCAAACCAGGTAGCAGTGCGTGGAGCCCCCTACACTCTACCATTGCTAATCCTCTGGATTTCAGACCTCTTGCATCAGGTAAACACGCTCTCTCTCTCTCGCTCTCGTCCGCCCAATTTCAAACCCTAAGTATAATTTTCAACTTTTCAGATCTTTGCCTCTCAGAGTTTCTTCACCTGTGAATTTGCTAAACCTGTAGTTTTTGCATCCTGTAATTAATTTGATTGACATGGATTGAAGAAAACCCTTTTTCTTATACAATTGAAATATGAAAGCCCCAAAAATATATTTATAAATAAATATATATATCGGATTACACAACCCTAGCTCTTTGGCTTCCAAGGGTTTTATCAAAATGCACAGAAGTTCTAATGGAGCAAATATGAAGGAGCTCAGTCTCAATCTCTCTCTATCGTCTCATCGAAGAAGGCTATTTACTAGGTACGTTGCTTCCTCCGCTCCTCCCTCTGAATAGTCTCATCGAAGTCTCAATCTTTCTAATTTTTTTCTTCTAAAACTGAAAAGAGTAGAACATTTGAGTGTTCAATTTGTTTTCTTTTGCCCCTAGTTTTTCTGTGCTAATTAAAACAGTTTTTATAGAACTTCATACCGTTGCTATCAGCCAGTCTCTTGGAGCACTTATGTTACAATACTTGCTTACATATGTTGAGGATGAAAAAGAATAACACTAAATAGTATAACAATACAACAATGGTCATTCCATGCCCATGGGTCATTCTTAACTTCAGCATAGGGCAGGGCTTGCAGGCTTAAACTTCTTGGATAGAGTTTCCCGAATAAAGACTACAAACAGATTGTTTGGATATTCTAGAATTGAGATGAAGGCTTTATAATTTTCAATAATATATATTTAGGAATATGCGTGACAGTTAACAAACAATCTTTGGTTCTTTTTAAACTTTTGGGGAAATGTATGGAGTGGATTTTTGGCTGTTGGACCAGGTGTGCTATAAAGGCATGCTTGTTTTCATAGTGAATAATTGAAACTGAAAATAAGTCTAAGGTTCAATTTGTGTAATGGTTTAGGATGTCAGAAACAAATAGGCAATGGTAAAAGAAACTTCAGGTTTTATTAAGAGAATGGCATGGAAGACATATGTTTGGAATAAACACCACATTCAAGGTCTTCATTGGAGTTTTAATTTGTCGAGTTGATCAAATTCTGATGGTATTAGTAAAACATGTCGGTGGTGTTAGAGGAAGTAGTCTAGCATGCGTTGTAGAGGACCGTTAAAAGTTCATGTGCTTCCTTGGCATGAGGCATGAGGCGTGGTCTCTAAGGGACCTTATGTCTAGGTGGCAAGCTCTGAATAATTTTAGGAGACTCTTAGGAACCCATGAATTCTCTCAATGGGATGTATGACATCTACCCTAAGGAGCTTTATGATTTTAGAAAAATATGAATAAATCTCTTGCTCTCTAGGAGATCCATATGTTTGATATGCTAGCTTGCATGTTTTCGTCTTGGATTACATGTCATGGACCTTGGCGAGGTATATTATTTGCCTACAAGAAGCTAATATGGCGGTGATACTTGGTAAATATTGGATACAATCTTGATAGGTGGAGGTGTGGAGTGGATGGTTTCTTTCTAGCATAGGCAGATTCATTACGCGATGCAAGAGGAGTTTCTCTTCCTATCGATTAATAGATTATGATTTACCTTTTGCTTATTCTATTTAATTTGAAATAATTAATCTCAGGACACGTGTAAAATATTTGTAGGTGGGAGGAAATGAAGACACTTTTGTCTATTTTTCTAAGTTTTTTATATTTGTTCGATTTCAAATTTCGATAGAAGCATATTTTAGGAAAAGATTGAACCTTTGAATTTCACTTCTCAAAGTTTGAATTTTTTAACTATAAGCTTTTCCATCGTGAGAAATGAATACTTAACCATTACAAGAACAAAACTTCCAAGTAAAAGTTTATGGACTGCAGAAAATATATTAAGGTTAATCAACCTAGATGGTACTATGCTAGCCCAAACATAGTTTATTCAAATTGCTTTGGACCTTGCTTTTTGTGTGCACACATAGATTTTAATGTAGCTCACAATTGGAAACTTATTTTCAATGGGTTTACATTAGCATTGGATTTCTTTTTGGGGAAAAAAGGCGCGAGGCGAACATGGTGTTCAATTTACTACTTTGGACATCAATTATGATGGATAGGGCTTTCTTTAATGGCCATTTTTGTTTACGATGGCACATGTTATCCACCTCTATCTCTGCTAATTTTAGGCATGGAACCTTGATTGCACGGTGTTTGGTAGAGTTTTTAAAGTTTAATTCTATCCCTTAGTTTGAGTGTGTTGTTTGGTTACAGTTTTAGAAAATTAATTGCACACTTACTTTTCAAAACACCCACTTTTCAACATTATATGTCACATCACTCAATTCAAACTCTTTTAAAACTCACAACCAAATAAATTTTCTACACTCAAATCATAATTCCAAAACTCACAAACTCAAAATACAACTCTATTCTCAAATCATAATTCTAAAGCTCTACCAAAGCATAACCTATATTTCTAGTGGTGATCTTTACACACGTTCACTCTGGAACAAGTTGAAAGAAATGATTTTCGCTAATGCATATAGCAGTTAGATTAAATGGATCACTTGTCCTCTATGCGGTGGTTTTCGATAAAGGTAATACGTAACAAGATCACTAGTCGACCCGGAGGGTTATGGATTTGTGGAGTTCAATTCACATGACTTGGTGAAAGGGTTTTGAGACATACAATGGGACACAAATGCAGGCGGAGCAAACTTTTAGGTTAAATTGGGCTTCCTTTGGGATTGGAGAAAGACACCACGATCTTTGGGCGGACACTCTATCTTTGTGGGGATTTGCTTTTGATGTTCTGATTACTTGTTGCAAGAGACCTTCGAACTCAATATCCATCGGTTAGAGGTGCCAAGGTCGTGGTGACCCAAATCTTTGGGCGCTCAAGGGATATGGTTTTGTTAAATTCTTGATGAAATGGAAAGAAACCGTGCTATATGCGAAATGAATGGTGTCTATTGCTCAACTAGGCAAATGCGTGTCGGTCTTGACAACAGAAGAAGACCAGCGGCTTTCCATGACAATATCGTGACTCTGGGTAATATTCAATCTTATTGTAATAGAACCAAACCTAACTTGCAAATTGTTGATTCATTTGCATGTGAAAATTAATTGTCGTCTGAGGTTGTGATTACGTATTGTTGTAATCTTCTTTATAATGTTGTCCTCTTGAAGCCTTAATCTTGTCAAAGCTCTCTTTTCTCTTTCTAGTAAAGTGCTTTTTTTTTTGGGTATATATGTTGATAAGTTTTTTGGTAGTGCATATAATATATTTCAATGGGCCATTGGTTTAGTAGTTAAAACTCAACATATCAACTTTGAGGCTGTGGGTTCAAATATGAGTGCAACCACTTTGTGCGATTAATGCCAAAAGGTTAGGTGCATGGCCCAATCTTTTTCTATTGGACCATCGTCCACTAGGGACTAAGCTAGGCGTATGTTTCTTTTTTATTTTTGTAGTATTATATATATATATATATGACCATAATGTGTCGGGGTAGTGGGAATGTGAATTGACTAATTGAAATACATGTCACGGACACTTATATGGAAGAGGCGTGTCATGTTGGACCTCGTGTGGAACAACGATACCTTGTGAACACTAATAAAAATATGTCCACCACTTCTTCAATGTGTCTTAAAAAATTTAAATAATAATATCAAACACTTTAAAGACACTTTGCGGACACTTTGGTGAACCTTTTGCACTATTTTTATGATGAATCTCTGCATAGTCTACATTTTTGGGAAAGTAACTTGTACACTCTAAATATGTTTTAAAATATTTCTAAGATGGATACATCACATATGTATTTCAATGTTCTATAATGGTTTCACATTTTACATTTTAAGAATGCAATTGTTTTGTGAATGATATCTTGATGTTTAAGTTGTGAAATATATGACCTTATAATTTTAATTAGTGTTATGTTGCATTTTTATTACCTTTGAATAAATCATTCATATATTTGATTTTACAATAAATTTATAAAGACATAATTTTTAACATGCCTCAAGTGTCATGCCTTGCCTTTTTATTTTATTATGAAAAATGCCATGTCACGCCATGTGCACAAGAATGTTTGACTAGAAGTTAAAAATGAAGCTTGGAAGATGATGCACATGACTGCTCCTGATTTTAACTTTGAAATGCTTATTTATTTAAAAACTTGGCAAAACAGTAAGAATGCTCTGCATATTGATTTCAATGGATAATAGATATGTTGAGCTCCTGAACACATATATATCACAGTTGAGTGACTTGTCATTATTGTGAAAAAAAAAATTGAAGTAATATTGAGAACTACGTGAAATTTATGATGAAACTTAAAGGTAGTAAAACTGTAAGGACAAGTACAATTATCAGTGACAAAGCAACGACTTGGATATTGGCGTGCAAATGATGGAATAATAAAGAAGCTAAAGAGATTAAAAGAAGAGACATATACTACAGCAAAATGTTGAACCTACTAATAAAATTGATGTACCAATAATAAGGCGTTTGAAACAATATAAATACAGTCTGTACAAAAGTAAATGTTTTGTTGGCAATATCAAATGATATCTTGGTATGTTGTGATGTTTGTTGTTAATATTTTGATAATATCAAGGATGTAATGTTGTATTGGTCAATGACTTGATCTATCAATAGAGAATCGACAATTTGAGAACACCGGTATAACTTTCTTTCCTTTTTCCATATGTATTGGATAATTGTTTTTTGAAAAGCAAATATATTTTGGATGTATTAATACATATATACACATTTTACTACATATTATTATTCCTTGTATAAGAAAAAAGCTGAACTTCCAGATGCATAATTCTCACTCTTTAGTTGATTCTTTAGTACTTTGATTTATCAAGATGAATGTGCACTAATCTTACATTTTTAGTAGCTTTATATCCACCTCCAGCTTACCGCCCGGCAGTGCAGACAATTCCAGTGGAGAATGATATTAATAACACTACAATAAGTCCAACACTTTGAGTTATTTATGCTTCATAAGTTCCATTTTTTTATCTAATGTGTTTTTTTATTTTGCAGGTTTTATTGGAAACCTGGACCCCAATGTCACAGAAGAGGAACTGAGGCAAATATTTTTTGCAGTTTGGGAAATTATCTATGTGAAGATCCCCACATCAAGAGGATGTGGTTTTGTGCAGTTTACAGCTAGGTTCGTCAGGCTTGTGGAATTTCTATTTGAATTGTTGGAAAAATTTAATACGATAAGTTGAAAATATGAGAGATGTCTTGATTTATGTTCTCTCCCATCGAAACATTTTTTTTCCCTTTACTTATCTCCTCTCTCTCTCTCTCTCTAGGATGGGGATGGATTTATATTCTGTTTAATTTGACCATATGGTAATTGAGTTAAGTTGGCGACTTTATGGTCTCTTGTCCATTTTTCCCATGATATCTTGCTTTATTGCATAAACTTTACGTACTCCCACTTATTTTACCTCCTATTTATTGTCTTATCATATTGCTTTATATTTCTTTGTGCAGGGCATCTGCTGAAGAAGCAATCAAAGGATGCAGGGAACAATGATTGGTCAACAAAGCGGTCCACCTTTCTTGGGGCAGGAGTCCAACAGCTAAACAGGTGAATCTTCTTTTTAGACTGCTGTAGTATAGTATATTGACATGGCAGTAATGGAGGAAGGAACTACATATCGTTCTAGGAGATGAAACAAGGACTAGATATCATTCTAGTAGACATGATTCATTAAATCCACAAGAACAACCTTGAATCGACAAGGAAAATAAAAAAGAATCTGAAAATAATATTGATTGAATGAATAAGTAACTCATGCCGTAGTCTTTACGCATGTATTTATTATAACCTAAACCTAATACATGTAGAATAAATAATTCTAAAATAAACTAGGGAACTTTAAATTATTACAAACTAGGAAATCTAAGAGAATAATCCTAGTCAAAATTAAATTCCGAAATAATAAAAATATAAAAAGTTTGAAACTCTTGTTTTACATCATTCTCTCCCTTTAGGAAAAAAAAACCTCACCCTAGATTTACTATGAATCGAAACTTCATACGTTTGAGCTTATCTGCATCTATCTTATAGTTAAGGATAATCTTTTCACATACTTGACTTTGAAAAAGTGTAACTCCTCTTGGGATGATTGTTGAATGGATATGTCACATAAAGGATACTTGCTCCCATCTATGTGCATTCTCTCTTAGTTCTTTTAGGAAATAACAATTCCTTGAATTCTTAAATTACTTAAGCAAGGAATTTTGGCATCTTCTTAAAAACCCTTCTTTTCATTAGTTCGGTCAAGGTCGTACACTTTAGTAGGACAAGGAAAATAACTAAGAGCATAGTCAAAAAGTGGTTGCACACCTTTGTTTTTAATTGCACTGCCCAATAATACAAGAACAAACTTCTGTGCTGTGGTAGCCCTCCGATTTTCCTCTGTTATTAAGCCATCAGTTGGTGAATAATTTGAACTACATAATTTGATCTCATCTTGCAATTTGACAATTTTTTTTTTTTGTTTGACGAATCTTCACTTTCTGTAACAAGACTTCCAACTTTTGCAATAATGTCTTGGATTTTTTATTGGTATACTTTCAAGACTTTTTCTTCATTTATTTCTTGGACACGAGACAATATAGATTTGTCTTCAAACGTGAGCCCTTCAAGGATAGTTTCGACATAAGTATTAATAGTATGGTGCTTAGGCTTGTATTTTTCCTCCAATAATTGCTCATAATTCCATGGCAAAAAATTCTCCATTATATGCCTTTTCATTCTTGACCATGAACGAATACGCACCTT
Organism: Camellia lanceoleosa; assembly: GCA_025200525.1. Taxonomy (NCBI): domain Eukaryota; kingdom Viridiplantae; phylum Streptophyta; class Magnoliopsida; order Ericales; family Theaceae; genus Camellia; species Camellia lanceoleosa. The sequence continues at coordinate 145,543,888 of CM045770.1, forward strand.
GCCTTGTTGCTCTCTTGATGATTGCAAATCTAACTATCACCAAAGTGCAGGGCTTGTAAGCTTTAATAACACATACATACCTCTACTTTTATTTGTTTGGAATTTTCATATTTTCAATATATATATATCTAGTATCCAATCTAGAATATCTTAAAATATTCACCACCACTAAATTTAGGTAAATTTTCATAATACCTATAATCTTGATCATAAGAAAAGTCCATGAGCTTGGGTTACGACCTGTCAAGAAGGCAACCATGGTTATGAACTGCCCTTGGGGAAGACCTCGTTCGACACCAATTGACCTGATGGTAATGGAGGAAGGAACTAATTATTGTTCTAGCAGACAACATGGGCTTGATATCATTTTAGATTAGATGTGATTTATTGAATCACAGGAACAACCTTGAATCCACAAGGAAAATAAAACAGAAACTCTTTGAAAATAATGTTGATTAAAAGAATAAGTTACTCATGCACTGTAGGCTCCTATGTCGATTGAGCAAAGTTTTACCATTTATTCTCACTAGTGTGAAATCTATGAGCTTGACTAGGTTGGGCTATGCGGGATGAGGGTGCTTGATTGGGTTGGTTTTCTTTCCAAATTTTGATGTACAGGATGGGTGGGATGAGGCTTCAAACATGGCATCAAAGACTTTTTGAAAATCAATGTATAGACCAGTAATTGCGTAGTTTAGTAAGTATAGATTAGAGCAGGCACAACATCACTTACGCATGTATTTATATTGAACTAAACCTAATACTTGTAGAATAAGTAACTCTAAAATAAACTAGGAAACTTAAGTTAATACAAACTAAGAAATCTAAGAGAACAAGAAACTAAAAATTCTAGACTATGTAACAAAGTCATAGTCAAAATCTAATAACAAAATAATAAAAATATAAATATAAAAATTCTGAAAATTTTGTTCTGCTACATTGCTCTTTCTAGGATTGTCTCTATGAGAGATTCAGCCAGAAGAATTTATCCTTTCCTACTGTTGCTTTAAATTTGATGCTCTATGTCAAAGCCAGAAAGGACATTATTGAGGTTCATGATTTTCATAAAGGTATTGACATCTTCTTGATTTGTCTGTTGTTTGGCAGTCATGATTGGTATGTAATGAGGTGTAATTGAAAAGACTCTTTCTTTTGCCAAATGATGTTTCTGGTCTCTAAAAGAATATTCAGTTTATGCTAATTACTATACAATTTTTTAATACTATGTTGTAGGAATTACCTGGTGTCTGGAGTCAACAAGCAAATCCAAGTCAATGGAGCAGCACCTATTATAGTTCTGAGGACAAGGTTATGATGCCTATGGTTATGGGACTACACATGATCCTTCATTATATGCATATGGTGCATACCACAGTTCTGTGAGTACCCTCAACAGGTATGGCGCTTTTAAAGAACATTGTTTTTCCCTTTTGCTGGATGTGCTGTCCAGATTGCAATCTAGATAACATACAACTGGACTGTTTTTGATGCCTTATTTGTAGGAAAGTTAAAAAAAAAAATTCATTTTTATATACTTAGCTGTGGAACAATTAAAAGCATTGTAGGACCACAGACCAAAACTATTAAACCTTGTTTTTCCTCGCATTTTGTGATGAGGATATTTGAAGGAGAAAAGGCTGTTCAACTCGGGATTGAGAATTTTTTTAGACATTGGATGGCGAGCCAAAAAAAATGGGAAACAAAAACAACTAAAAGAGGGCTGTTATCTCAGTATTTGCAACCTGATTGATAGATGAGGAAATAGCTTCCTTGGCCAATAGATCTGCGCATCTGTTAGCTTCTCTCCAAACCAACACCAGTTGACACTACCGTTCTTTATGCACGAGCTCTGCAATGTTATTGCAAATATTTAATTGGGTTTCATCAAGTTGTGTTTCAAATTGTTATGCTAGATGGATGTGACTTGTGAATGAAAACTTAGAATAGTTGTATTGTGTCGAATGTTAATGATTGATTAATTTGAATGATGCTTTAAAATTATAGGTTTATTATGGATCGAATGAATTATTAGGAATTACAGGTGTATTGTTTTCCTGCTTTGGCGACCAATTTATTAGTCGCGACATCCAAAAATTTTTTTTTTCACAAAAAATGACAATTGCCGACCAAGAGTTTTGGTGCATAAAAATAAATCTATTGACCAAAACAACTCTTGGTGGTGGAAACTCACTTTTGCCGACCAAAAGTTTTGGTCATGAAAAAGTAACAAATGGCGACCAAATTTTTTGGTGCGTTGAATGTGATAATTAGCGACCAAATTTTTTGGTGCATGAAATGTCAATTGGCGACTAAGATATTTGGTGGAAAATATCACTTTTAGCGACTAAAGTGTTTAGCGACAAAATGAATTAATCATGATAATTAAATATTTAGCGACCAAAAATTTAGTTAGCAAATTCAACTTTTGCCGACCAACCAAAATTTTGATGCGAATTACTTTGCCGACCCTCAATTGGCGACCAAAGTAACGACCAAAAAAATTGGTCGCGGATAACTTTTGCCTACCAAAAATAGACTTTTAGCGACCAATTTTTTTGTTGCCAAAAGTGTGAATTCTTGTAGTGTAGGATCGCTATCTGACTTCTTCCCAAAATGGCTTTGGCAACTTTGCCATTTGAGCATACATCGACCTTCTCCACAATGGTCGGTTCATTCTCTTGGCTACATCATTGTGTTGTGGGGTTCTGGAGCAGTCTTCTCGTGTCGAGATCATAAGTAGCATAATAGGCTTCAAACTTCTTTGGCGTGTACTCACCTCCATTGTTTGTTTGGAGACACTTGACTTCTTTCGGTCTCCTTTCCACCATAGCATGGAATGTTTGAAAATCTTTGGAACACCTCAACTTTGGTCTTTAGGACATAAACCCATACCTTAGTGATGCATCATCAATAAGCGTCAGAAGTATTTTTGCCACCCAAAGATTCCACTTCTATGGGATCGTATACATCGAGTATACTTTGTTCAACAACTCGATTGTCTTACGGATAATGAGTGAAGCGACTTTATGATGCTTCCCAAATAGCGGTTATTACAAAGATTTAATTTTGCATCTTTGGCAAAAGGAATAAGAGACTTGTTTGCCAAAATCTACAACCCTTTCTCACTCATGTGACCCAGCCTTCTGTGCCACAAATTTGGTGATGCCTCATTTTCTGCTACATTAAGGTTGTCTAAATTCACCTCCACATGAGTCTTGTATAGTGTGCCAATTGCCTATCCTCTGGCTACCACCAGAGATCCCTTCTTCAACTTCCATATGCCTTTGCCGAAGTAGTTCTCATAGCCTTGTCGATCTAAGGCTATCCCTGGGATAAGATTCAGGCATAAATCGGGAACATGCCTGACATCTTTTAACACCATCATGCACCCAACTTTGGTTTGGATGCGGACTTCATCCATTCCCACAATGTTTGAAAAACTGGAGTTGCCCATCTTTACTGTACCAAAATCTCGGCTTAGTGCGTATTGAAAAACTCCTAATGGAATGTAGCATGGTAGGAAGCTGCTATATCTACCACCCACTCGATGTCGTTGTCTGACATATAGAGGCATTCTTCTTCTTCAGAGAATAATGAAATATTCTCTAAGACAGTAACTATAGTGTTCCCATTTTCGGTCTTTGGTTGTCTATTGCCTTGTCTCCTTTCAAGGCATAACAGTATTTCTTTATGTGACCCTCCTGGCCACAATGGTAACACTTGAACCTTGGTTGGCTTGTACCTTCTCTGGATTTCCCTCTGTCTTGAGATCTTTCTCTACTGCGTCCTCTGTTTTTTCTTCTTCCTCTCCCTATGCCTTTATTTTCTATGACGAGGGCATGTGATTGATATCCACCCATGTCTTTTTTTCTTGCTTCTTCACTGAATAAAGCATCTGTAACCATGCTCATAGTCAATTTTCCTTACAGTGCGAGTTCTTTGAGGACACCACCAATGTCTCCCAAGCTGCGGCAAGAGTGAGTAATAATATGGCCTACATCTCATCATCGGCTCCATTTTGATAGTTTCCAATTGGTTCACGATTTTGAAACTCACTAGTGTGTTGACAAAAGAATCGCATTTAAACTTCAAATTTATAAGTCTTCTCGTTAGGAGGGCTTTGTTAAAGTAGTCTTCGTTGGTACATGCCTTCTAACTTTGTCCAAAAACATAGGCATCGGTCTCTGGGCGACATGGTGGAAGACAACTTGTGATCGATCCATTATGCGATCGGCCAATGGTTTTCGAGCATGGTGGAAGACAACGTGATCGATCCATTATACGTCGGCCAATGGTTTCCGATTCTTCGCTTCGGTCTTCGTCGATTTTCGTTGCTGGTTTAACTCCATTAAGCTTAATAGGGTCAAACAAATCTCGGCAATACAGGACATCGTCCATTGTAGGCTTTCAAATTGTATATTTGAAAACATTCAACTTTATCATGGATCTCGAAATCGCGTTGATTCCTCCATCAGACTTTGTCGTTGAGTCCAGACTAGTCAAATTAGCCGAAAAAGCACTTTGGATTGCCAAAATAAAAACTGGAAGTTTTTGAAAAATGATTTGCAAAATTTGACCATACGAATGTGTCCAAAATATTCCAAATAGTTGGAAAGCACTATTGGATCGCCCAAATCGGACTTTAAATGGCTCTGATAAAGCCAAAACAAGTTGAATGGTTCAGATCGCTGAATTCTGGAGAGCCTGAGAAGCACTAGATTATTTCTCTGGATCAGCTGGTGTTAGTGGCTCAGACAATGGCTTGGTCAGTGGCACGACTTGGTCAGGGGCTCCAGATCGGCTTATCGGCTCGGCGTCATGCGGCTTCGGATAATGTCAGCATCTGTTGTGCGCTTGTGGCAAATGTTGCGCGTGAGATCATGCGCCTTCTTCCTTTAGGCGCATGCGGTCGCGTGGTAGCGATGAAAGCGTGAAGCGCATCAGGTGGTACATATGACGCGTGCGGGCCCGTCTGGACTTCTTTTCCGACGCGGTTTTCACGGTTGTGCTCGTCTGGTCGAGGGCTTACACCTAGTGTAGTGAAAAGTGGATTTTAGCCACTTTGATTTCTATGCAATTTTTAAAAACACACTCTGTTTTGCCGAAAACGCACAAAACTAGCTCTGATACCACTTTGTTGGGATCAAACACACCCAAAAAGTAAATCATACACACAGAGAACACAATATTTACGTAGTTCGGCCCAATGCCTACGTTCACGGAGCAAAAATGAGAATTTTCACTAAAACGGAGCAAAAAATACAAAACGGAGGAGAAGTATCTCACTCTCTCTACTTAACTCAAAGCTCTCATACACTTCTCACAACTCTCTCTTTTCTGATACAAATCACCCTCTTCCTCCAATCTCTATTTACACACACACACACAGAGGCAACTCCCTCCCCAAAATTTCTACCTTCTTTAATGGTTAATGGTGAGAATCAACAAAGGCAACAATGTGAAGAGAATTGAGAGTTTTTCAGATGCCCAACTCAGGCTTTCACTTATGGTGGAGGTCTTCTTACGCCATTCTTCATTGACTCTCTCCTCTGCATGCATGGGGTTAGAGCTAACATTGGTGTTGTTCAACAATGAAACCTATGAGATCATAAATCTTGAAATGTACGGATGTGGCAATGCTCTTGGGCTTTTTGGGCTATTTGTTACAAAGAGTGCTTAGTTTCATTGTTTGGACAAAATGATGAGGATGGGAGGAGAGGCTACCAATTCTTTGATGCGGTTCATGACTTCTTTATTACTAGTTGCGGCAAGAACCTAGGGTTTAGGAATCCGGATCCAAAATAACATATTATTATTGTTATCTGATTATTCTCTTTGGTTTCCCTTCTTTTTTTTTTTTTGGGTGTAGGTTGTCTCGTTGGTTAATTTTCTCTGTTTTGAAAATTAGTACTTTTTATGGATGTTGAAATTAATAAATCGAAACTAGGGTTGTTTGGGATGTCCTAAATAAGTGTACTTTTTGACTTTTTAGACTAAAAAGTTGAGGAAAAAAATACATTTGTTTGGGATATCTTTTTGGATTTTTATGAAAAAATGTGTATTAAAAAATTGTATAAATTAGTGTATAGGAGAAGCTTAGGAAAGAAGAATAGGCAGTATGATGGATGTCCTAGCTGGCAGCGTGTGCAGAGTAGTGTATAGGAGATGGTTTCCTCCCTTTCGGGCATTGAATTGAACGGTGTTGTTCGACTCGTAGGAGCCCACCACGGGTCCCGTTTTACTCATCGGAACCGTTCAATGTGTAGAATTCGTCGAGTACTATATGCTTGCAAAAAATCACGTTGATCGGATATCAATAGCTATCTGATCGGATTAGTTTTTTTGTCGCACCATCCATTTTTTATACAAAACTAATTTGATCATGTAGTTAGCTATATCCGATCAACGTGATTTTTTTACAAGTATATAGTCCCCGACGATTTCTACACATTGAACAATTGATTATCTGCTTGGGACGTGATGGGCCCATGTGGGCCTAACAACACCGTCTTGTTTGCTTCTCAAAGCTGTTCCTTTGTACAAGCGGTGGGTGACTAAGTACAACTCACGTGACATGTAAGTTGTACTTTTTTTTTAAAATTAATTTTTTATATTTTTTTTTGGTGAATAATGATAAATTTTTAACTTTTTAGTAACTTTTTACTTTTTTTGAGGTATGTCAAACCAGCCCATATATGTTGACTTTTTTTTACTTTGTATTATTATTTTGAAGAACAATACTATATCTTCTTAATTTCTATCCCCAAACTCCCTTTCAATGATAACAATTTATTATTTGTCACGTCATTGGAGGAGTTTGTATTATTATTACGAAGAGCAATACTACATCTCCTAATTTCTACTCCCAAACTCCTTCCAATGATAACAATTTATTATTTGCCACGTCATTGGAGGATGGGACATTTTGACACTTTTTATCTCAATCTCATTATCAATTAACTAGTAGTGCGATACACAAAAAATTATTTTTAAAATAAAAAATTAATTTTGGATCTTAATACTTTACATGTGAAAAATTTTGAGTTGGTTTGGTTTAGTTTTTTAAATGAGTTTTGAGTTGTATTTTGAAAAATAAGTTGTTAAAAGAGTTTTGAAAGTTGAAAATTTGTTTGGTTATAAGTTTTGAAAATAGTTTGGGGATGATTTGTAATTTTTTTTGTTTTTATTTTTATTTTTAGTTAAATAGATGAGTGAAAGAAAATTTAATTGATTGAGCTCTAGAATGTGAGAAGAGAGAAAAAAGAGTAGTTCTGTTTTTTTAAATTAATTATTTAATCTTTATCTTTGTTTGTAGGTTATGAAATTATTTTTAATAAATTATCAATTTATGGGGAAAAAAATTCAAATTCAAATATTTATCTATAAGTCATGAAATTAATTATTTAATTTTATTTTTATTTATAGGTCGTGAAATTAATTTTATAAATTTTTTATTAGTTTTCATATGTTTATCTATAATGAAATTAATTAAAGTACAAATGAGAGAAAAAAAAAAGAAAAGAAAAAAAAGTGCGTCTTTTTAAAAAAAAAAAAATCAATTATTTTATCTTTATCGGTAGGTCATGAAATTAAATTTTTTAAATTAATTTTGGGAGGATTTACGTGTAAGTCTTAATAAATGAATTTATTGTCCAATAGTCCTGTTAGAATTAATGGTCTTTTTCATTAAGGGTTTTGATTTGTGGCACTAAATTGGGGACACTAATGCCCCTAATTTCTATATAAGGCAAAAAAAAAAAAAAAAAGCAAAACAGTTACCTGAAATGGAAATTAGGGGCATTAGTGCCCCCAATTTAGTGCCACAAAACATTTTCCTTTCATTAAATACCATTAAAAAATATCACTAATTATTAATTTTCAATGATGGTATGAAAATTTTGTTACAAAAAATGTCATTAATTATAAATTTTAGTAACAGTTTAATAAAAATATCACTAATTTTTAATTTTTAGCAGCAGTTTAAAAAATGTCATAGAAAAACGTGATTAATTGTAAGTTTTAACGACAATTATAAAAATCGTGACAAAAGTCACTAACTGTTAATTTTTAGTGACATATTTAAAAAAATCATCACAAAAATTTTATTTTTAACGATCATTTTATTAGGACTTATTTTTAATAGGACCTAATGGAAATTAAATCCAACTATTAGGACATATTAGTAGTTTATCCTTAATTTTGATATGTTTATCTATGAGAAGGAAGTTTATAATTCAAATCTTTATCTATAAGTTATGAACTTAATTTTTTTTAATCACTTATTTGATTTTTATCTTTATCTATAAATCATGAAATTAATTTTCATAAATTAGTTATAATTTTTTTATGTTTATAGGGAGAAACTTTGAAATTCAAATTTTTATCCATATGCCATGAAGTTAATTTTCATTTCAATTAATCAAACAATTAAAAAATAGAGGAAAAAGTAAAACATGAAAGACAATTTAGGAAAGAGGAAATTTTAAAATTATGAAAATCTAGGAATAGAATTTTGCAGTTTTTTTTTTTTTTTTTTTTTTTAAGAAAATACTACATTTGCTTATATATAGTATCGATTGATAGATATTTAGATAGATAGATAGATGCATGGCACATTGTTCATATGCAGCAGATGACCTGTCTGTGATGTTTATTCAAAGAACAATTGCAAACAACCCCACTCCAAGATCCAAGTCCAAATCTAATTTTAAAATTGTGTTTAAATCAATAATTTGAGGAGATATTTGTAGAGCAAAAAGAAGAAGAAAAAAAAAAATCAATAAAATTGAAGCTATTTTTTCCGTACTTTCTTTTCTTTTTCTTCACAAATCCACACATTTGTAACATTTGGGGGAGTTAGATAGGCATTTAAAGTTGTGTTTCGATTATGAATTTTAATAAAAATTTAAAAAGAAAAAAAAAATGTAAAAAAAGAGTGAACAAAATATAAATTTTTTATTTTTGATTTTTTATTCCTTTGCCTTTTCTCTTTCTTTTCCGCTTTCCTCTTCAAACCACATGAAGAAAAAATTATTAAATGCACTTCGAGATCAGTCCACACCAATCACCAATTGAAATATCTCATATTGTCTTTCCAAATATTAATTACACAAACAAAAGTTATATATCATTCACATTCAAGACTTTAAAATAGCAAGCAGTGACCACCACTTCTCCACTTGAAGAGGTAAATGAACTCTCACAGCATACTGCCAAGTTTGCCAACAGAGTGTGCTTTAAAGATCCTGACTCACACCATAATTCAAATGCAAAGAACATTTTCAACCAAAAGAGAGTAGCAGTAAGGCTTCATAAAGAATGTTGGTGATGACTTTGTTCTCACAATTCAATGTGTTGGACCCCTCTACTCTACTGACCTCCTTCTAATTCTGTAAAGATTAACCTTAAATTCTTTCATTTCAAATTTATTACTTGTCTAAATGAAACCAAAGTTAATAAGAAGCAGTTGGGGTGGTTTACAATATTAAATGATATTATATCATCAATAAAATTTGGCAATATAATTTTTGAAGCTGAATTTCAATAGATAATTTCAACAAATAAATTTTTTAACAGATAATTTCAACAGATAATCAAAAAAAATTAAATAGATAGATATTTGAACCAATAGTCAAAAAAATTAAAAGATAGATTAAAGGGGTAAAATTATAAATAAAATGTGTACCAAAATAATAAAATGTATTTTTCACCACAATATTTGATAAAAGAGTATACTTTTCACCCCAAAAAAAAAAAAAAAACTCATGAGACCTAATTACACCTTCTTTAAAATGAAATTTTCATTAATTTTCTCTAATAACAATAATAATAATAATAATAATCTCCTGAACTTCTTTTAACGAGCAAAATAGTTTAGAGATTTTCTTATTTTGTTATTTACTTTTGAACTTGTTAAATTCACATAATTTTTTCCTTTTATTTTGATCTTATAAAATACTTCACATTATAACCATGCTAATGAAGTTGAGCGCATGGCAAGTGTCACCCAACCCAAGTAACCTTTGTAAGTCTTCAACGCTTTCTGAAAAAGAAAAAAGAATGCAAGTCTTCTGCATTCTATAATTCCTCCTAATGTCTACCCTTCAATTCTCTCTCCCAACCAATACTACATCTCCTAATTTCTACCCCCAAACTCCTTCCAATGATAACAATTTATTATTTGCCACGTCATTGGAGAATGGGACATTTTGACACTTTTTATCTCAATCTCATTATCAATTAACTAGTAGTGCGATACACAAGAATTTATTTTTAAAATAAAAATCAATTTTGAATCTTAATACTTTACGTGTGAAAAATTTTGAGTTGGTTTGGTTTAGTTTTGTAAATGAGTTTTGAGTTGTATTTTGAAAAATAAGTTGTTGAAAAGAGTTTTGAAAGTTGAAAATATGTTTGGTTATAAGTTTTGAAAATAGTTTGGGGATGATTTGTAAATTTTTTTGTTTTTTTATTTTTATTTTAGTTAAATAGATGAGTGAAAGAAAATTTAATTGATTGAGCTCTAGAATGTGAGAGAGAAGAGAGAAAAAAGAGGAGTAGTTCTGTTTTTTTAAATTAATTATTTAATCTTTATCTTTGTTTGTAGGTCATGAAATTATTTTTAATAAATTATCAATTTATGGGGAAAAAAATTCAAATTCAAATATTTATCTATAAGTCATGAAATTAATTTTTTAATTAATTATTTAATTTTATTTTTGTTTATAGGTCGTGAAATTAATTTTATAAATTTTTTATTAGTTTTTTTATGTTTATCTATAATGAAATTACATCCTAGTGGGATAGAAAAAAATTACATCCTAGTGGGATAGAAAAAAAATTACATCCTAATGAAATTAAATTTTTTATGTAATTTCTAAGGGAAATTACATCCTAGTGGGATAGAAAAAAATTTATCACACAAATATGGAGGGGTGCAAGTCACACTTGCATCTCTATAATTTTTAACTTGCACCTATAACAGAATTACTTGCACCCCACATATTTTTGTAATTTTTTTCTCTGTGCCCCACTATGCTATAAATTTCTCTTTCTATTCATTTCTTGCCAAACCATCTCATCCAAATAAACTATATAGTTAAATGGACAGAGAAAAAAAAAAAAAGTGACAAAAAAAAAAAGTTAAATGTGTCACTTTCTCTTCTTTGTACAAAAATTACTATTCAAACTAAAGATCCAAATTAGTACCCAAGAAAATGGAGAAGAAAAAAGAAAGAAGGAAAGAAAGTAGGTATGTATGTATGTATGTATGTACGTGTTATTGTTACCACTTTTTCTCCATTGTGAGTCATTGATCCATTAATGACAGATGCTATGCTAGCTCCAGCTCTAGCTCACACTCACGTTCTATACTTCCCAATAGTGATCATACAGAGCAACAGCATACTTTCGTTAATGCAGAGTAGCAGTCATTAGAGTGGTTATGTTAGTATGTGTAGGTTAAGAGTTTCAGTGTATCTTAGTCCAAGAGTTGTGTATGTTAGCAAAACCCTGAACAACCATCTGTTAGAGGTTGAGGAGGTTACCACATTGTACATAAACAATAGCACTACAGAAACAGAGGTAATTTTTGGTTCTCAGGATTTCAATTAATAATATCCTTCAGATTCTGTTTCTCTTTTCTTCACTAAACACGGTGTGAAACAAAGACTTCATTTGACTTCCTCGTTGTAATTTATCAACAACCTCCCCTTTGGTATCCAAAGAAAATGAAGAATAAGAGAGAATAGTATTGGCTACTGAGGCCCCAAAGTGAAAAAAAAAAAAAAAAAAAAAAAAAAGAGTAAAATAAGAAATAAAAGAAGAAGATAATTTTGGTCTCATTAGACACTTTGTGCTCTTGATTTACTGCATTAAGAAAAATCGTTTGATTTGCATTTTGAGAAACAAAAACACTGCTTTCTATTTTTTATTCTTCTATTTTTTTTTTAAGATACACACTATCCACACAAAAAATGGAAAAAACTATAAAACATAGAGAAATTGTTTAGTGTTATTGGAATAAATATAAGTGGTGCATGTGCTCTAATTTTATAATTGTTGATTTAAATAACACAATTTATCACTTTTGTGCTATTGTTCATTCTTCAAATGTGTTATATAACATACAATGTATCCTAGATGATCATGACTTTCTTGATTCAATTGAAAAGGTAAAAGACTATTTTGCTAGCTTTGAATTTAAAAACACCAGCGGTCCACATATGTGATATGTGTTAAAAAAGAAAAAAGAAAAAAAAAGAGTAATATCAAATAAATAATGACAATAAATCATGCTTCTATAGTGTGTTGCTGAAGTGGAAAGTAGTTCTTTTTCAAACCAAAGGTCTTCAACGCTTGTAAGTCTTCAACGCTTTCTGAAAAAGAAAAAAGAATGCAAGTCTTCTGCATTCTATAATTCCTCCTAATGTCTACCCTTCAATTCTCTCTCCCAACCAATTCGACTTAATTACCCTACCCACCACCTTCTCCACCATTATAAATATGGATGCATTTCCATGAAGAAATCTAAAAAATCTTTGTGTTGGGTGTGAAAAAATGAAGTTCATCACTGTAGTGTTTCTTTTGGGCTTGCTCTGGGCCTTGACCGATTCGTGCCAAACACGTTCGATCGGTTCAACTTGTCCAAGCTTGGATCCGACATTTTGCAAGAAATACCGTGGTACATCTTCGAATTTGACACGGACTTCACCCTTCACGGCCTTTGGCCAACAACAAGCACCGGGAACTTAATGTTGTATTGTGGCACAGGGAACGATTATGATATTCAAATCGAGGTAATAAAATCCTTTCTTAATTAAACTTAAATTGTTGTTGTGCTTCATTTCTCCAAGTGTTACAAATTTGATTTGATTGATTATTATTAAACAATCACAACTATCCAATTACTTATGGCTTATTTTCTTAATTTATTTATTTATTTTTCTTGGTTTGATATGTATTGCATTTGCAGATAATTGCCTTAGCGGGTCCTTTGGCGGCGCATGGCGAAACATTATAATTAGCGAGCAGATTGAGAACTTTGGCGGTATCAATGGGACAAACATGGGACTTGTTGTTTGTCGAGAATGGAAAAATTAATTACTTCGGGCGTAATCCGAGAAACAAATAAGATGGACTTGCTTTCGACATCTAGGCAATGCCAACATAGTACCGCTCCGATGTATCGTATACCAAGCTTGATATCGAAAATGCTCTTACTCGGTTCCTTTGGTGGGAAATAGCATTTACATTTAGTGCTATGCTCTTAACAACACGCATGTGCAAGCTGTTTGAGATTTACACTTGTTTCGACTTCTTTGCAACCCAAGTGATTCCTGTCGATGAAAGTATCGCACAAAGGGGTTGTCTGGGGAGCATTGTATTTCTCCGTAGTAGTAGCAACTTATGTTGGAATAATTAGTGTGCTTGATGAACCTAGCAGTGTTTTATTAAAGTAAATGTTTGAAATTGTTTGTAGCATGCTATGTTGGTTCATTCAATTTTTTCTTTGCTAGATTCATTAGCGTTTATCAACTTGAAATTGCAAAATTTTCTTAGTTTCAATAGATTGTGAAATATCTGTTGTAGAAATGTCTACAACACCCCAAATGATAAAATGGCCCCAGAACCAATCCACTCCCGGAAGAAATGGAATAGTGATGAAAATTCTCCAAAAGCTACAAAAGGGTTCAGAAAGCTTCTCTTGAATAAAAATTGCAGCAAGGGATGGGGTTCAATATATTTCACCACTGCATCCACATACAAAATGTTACATTACTTGAATTGCTCTTCACATAATCTTTCTTGTACTCTGTAAATGTGGCTACTAATTCATCATAGTCTGGAAGCTTTGGGTGGACATAGCTCAACTGAGGCCTGGACTCTTCATCTTCTTCCATTTCCTCCAGATGATCATGACATGAGCTACAAGAATTGTGCATTAAAATCCCTTCCTTGACTATCATGTTTTGATAATTCACTTGTTACGATGTTTTGATAATCCATCATATTTTGCTGCGCTCCATCTTTCTTGATCATGGCATTGCGTCTATGTGCTAAACTCTTCTTCTTCACGCAACTTTTAACCTAGCATTTCTATCCCATGATTCCAAACTATTAATTTCATTTTTGCCCTTTGAAATCTTCTTTGTTTGATAATTGATCTTCCATGTCATCGAGGTAGACAATGGCTGTCTCTTGAATTGGAGGTGAACTATCTGGTGTGTAGTCCTATTTGATTAACTATCATAAGAATCACAAGGAAAGGTCACCAAGCTCCTAGAATTGGTGCAAGAAAATCTTGATCCAATTCTCCAGAACTTGTCCTTCATTTTTGATTTCGGCATTTGATCACTATCTTGAATTACCAAATCAAAAGATTGATCTTTATTTCTAGTTTCATATTTTTTTTCTCCAAAAAACTGGGAGCTACAAGTTAAGAAAAACAATTGTTTTAAGTCCGAGATATTTGTAAAAGAAAAATTATTCAATAGTTTCAAAGCATCACGGGAGCACCACCGTGGCATGTGCACATGGTGCTCCTAACCAATTAGGCTGTACAAAAAAGACCAATGAGGCTAACCTTGTCTCTCACCCAACAAACCAAGATAAATTTATAAATTTATGAGTATAATAGATGAGAATAAAAAAGGGGAAATTACTATTGGGTAATTTCAAAAAATATTTTAAATTTATGCAAAATTTTATAATTTTAATTATTAATATTTATAATTTTTATCATTTATGTGCGATTATTTTTTAAATAATACACTGCACTGAAATTTTCCCAATAAAAAATACAAAAATATAGTGATTTCTCATCTATTTATGTAAAAAGAAAATCATGATTGTGTGTTTTCTCCCTATATTTTTGGATGAGTAAAATAATAAAATATGTGAGATACGAATAGGAGTGAATTTTTTTTTTCTTCTTTATTGTGTATTTTAATGGACAATCACGATATTATAATTTTATTTTTATTTTATAACTAACCAATTTGTTTCTTTTCAGTTTTTCTTATCACAATTTCTCACCAAATTTATAAATCAAATATAAGAAAATTTCTCTTTCTATTCATTTCTTACCAAACCATCTCATCCAAATAAACTATATAGTTAAATGGACAGTGAAAAAAAAAGTGACAAAAATAAAAGTTAAATGTGTCACTTTCTCTTCTTTGTACACATAAAAGTTAAAGTTAAATGTAAACATAAATTTTATGAAAATCAGACGTGTAAAACAAAAGTAATGAAATTTTACAATTATGAAACATTGAAAAAAAATAAAATAATTACTTTATACATTAATTTGGTTGTTATGCACAAATGACAAAGAACAATGACCAAAATAAAATAAAATAAAATTAGGGTTAAATAGGTAAGGGAACAACAAATACACAAAAACTAGACAGCAGATCTAGTAGATACACAGCATAGAGGCACAAAGTGAAGCAGAGTTTGCTCCCAGCCAATGGTGGCAGGCCAGAAGATGTTACGCAAACCCGCAAAGCAAGATAGATACATAGAAACACAGACAGGACAGAAACCAGCATACTACCACTGAGACAGATAGATACATAGCCAGCAAACCAGCACACCAGCAGACTCCAAAAGCCACCCAAAACACCAAAACATCAACCAGCCAATGACAGAACAAGTCACAGCAAATGGTGGCAGACCAAGGTACCAACTAGTTAGTAGCCCTCAACTGCGGACCTTAAACTGCTGCAGATACAGAAATACGCAATAGCAGAGCTTGCACAAATAGATACAGTACAACATAGCTATGAAGACAGCAGTGTTGTAGCAGAACAATCAGCACCAGAGCAAGCACCAAGGTAAAAGACACCAAAGTGATAATATTCACCACACATAAGCAGCCCCTACACAGATTACCAGATTACAGATGTACCAGGTAACAACATAAACACCATAAAAGCATAATACAACACAGATGCGTCAGAGCAACAAACAGAAGCAGGGGCAAACACACTTAACAGCAGAGGGATAAAAGGTGATTCCATAGATAATGTTGTTAGTATTTATTAGAATTAGAAATAGTTTTACAACATAAATTATAACTTATAAAAATTTGTTTAATTTAATGATAAGTTTCGCCAGCTTCAAGCGACTTGTTTGATATCGTTGATAAGAGGTGGAATCCTCAGGCGACTTATTCGAAATCCAACTTTACAATTATTTTTTTGTTATGCTAATTAATGAATTTTTGATGGCGAATCGATCGACCCATCTTAACACAAAAACAAAAAAAACGAGAGTGATCTGATTTGACTTGAATTTCATTCAACCCAAGTTGAAATAACATTCTGAAGCTTATGGAAGTGAGGCTAGCATGTTTGGCCCACTGAGCCACTCTCCATTTGACATTAACACTCAAATCCTTAAGATTAGGCTGACTCCCATTGAAGATTCAATGGGAGTTTCTCTTCCATATGTCAAACTAACACCTCCAAACCAAACTGGTTGCATCAAAACCACCAGTGTTTTTCTTTGTCATGTTATTGTTTCGCACCAAACCAAACATGTACATTGGAGAAGACTACTAAAGGGTACCCCGCCACCATTGTTGTTTTCTTTCCCATGGACAACATCTCCTTTTAATTAGTCACCAATGAACAACAAACAAATATTTTAAACAAAAGAAAGCTCCAAACAAAGTAAGATTGGCTATGTCATTCCCCCCAACCCCCCCCCCCCCCCAATTCCATGCCCTCTCTCTACAACAGGATTAAAGTCAGATTGTTTAGGTGTTCATGGGGTGTGTTATGTACTATAGTTCAGAACATTCAATAAAGTTATATCACAATTTGTATAAAAAAAAATTTGTAACTTCCTATAATTAATCACAAAAAATTCTAAAGCTTACAAAGTACTTTCTTTAAATTTTAACAATTCACCTATCAGGTGTACAGACACCACTAATTTTAATTTCTATTTGATTAATTAATTACTCAATGAAAGTGAATGGATATGAGGTAGTAGGAGCATCCATGATCCCTTAAAAGTGCAAAAGAAGAAAAAAGATAAGTGAAAGAGACAGGTTTGGTGATCAATTTGCGCATGTTTGTTTGTGAGGAAATGAAGTTAAGGTGCTTCATGCACCTAATTACAGATTTTTGGATTAACATGGCTTGTTCTTCAGTGGTTTTAGTCACCGAGTCATTGTTAATTATTTTTCATGGGTTAATTGTATTTTGTAAATGAAAAACATTTTAATTGTGTCAAAGGTGATTCCATAGATAATGTTGTTAGTATTTATCATTAGAATTATAAATAGTTTTACAACATAAATTATAACTTATAAAAAATTTCTTAATTTTAATGATAAATATCGACAACTTCACGATCTGAGGGATAAAGGTGTTATTTGATTAGTTTAAAGTATACAATTTACACTTGGTGATTAAGAAAATTCATTCAATTTTGGCATCGTTAGTTATGATTTATATAGTTGGGGAGAGAAATGTATGTTTTCTTTGTGTAGGCCAAGTGAATGAATCTTATAATAATATGTTAATTCATTGTACCTTATCAAATATGTAAGAGATAATAAACAATTAGCAAATCATTGGTAAGAGGTGGAATCTTGAGGCGTATTTGAAATCCAAGTTTACAATTATTTTTTGTTATGCTAATTAATGATTTTGTGATGGCGAATCGATCGACCCATCTTAACACAAAAACAAGAAAACATGAGAGTGGTCTGATTTAACTTTGAATTTCATTCAACCCAAGTTGAAATAACATTACTGACTTATGGAAGTTAGGCTACCATGTTGATTAATTAACAATTGATTAATCAATAGTTAATTAACTAATTAATGAGCGATTTAGCTGAAAAAGAGACACATTTGGTCATATAGTGGGCTTTTAGTTTCACTTCGAATCTATGTGTGTTTTCGGATAGATGGGGGCCACCCCAATGCCTAACATAGCTTAACAATTACAAATTGCAATTACACGCAGCAGCTAAGCAGATGAAACATCATGTCAATAGATCTGAGACCTCTCCCTCTTTAGAAACCAACCCGAATTTTTAAACCCTAAAATCATTAATGTACTCCACTTATTAATCTATGTCATTACCTTAATAATTTATTATCTGATTGTACATATCTGACGCCTATCAATCCAAACACAATTCTATTATAAACACGAAACAAACATATAATAGCGATAAAGAAGTTGCACTCACTAAATTCAAAATCATAGATGGAATTTGCGGTGGTGATGGGTTATTGTGCAAGTGGTGCTTTGAATTAAGAGAACTTACATGCAAGTCCTAATAAAATTTGGCACAACAAAATGTCACTAATCGTCTTTTGCTAGAACCAACTTTCATGAAGAATTGATAGAACTTAATGAAAATTAAGTCTAAATATTAGGACCTACTAGTAATTTACCCTTGAATTTTGAATTAATGGATAAACACTTTGTCCTTTGCAAGGGTGGAGAGGCTAATTCAATAAGTGCTAATCAAGCGAGTGATTTTCACCCATAAAATATATATATATATATATCAAGCTAAGAAGCATCGAAAGGGCGTGGTAAACTAACACCTTCCTTAAACACAATGGTAAACCTCTGAATTCAAGCTGTTGTTTTGTCAAAACCAAAACTTTGAGTTATTTAAGAGTTAAACATACTCAAAAGCAGGGGTTAAATATTATATTTCAAATAATATTTGCAAATAGATAGTTCTATCTCGACTTTTATTTGGTTTACGATTACTTGATTACATACGAAATTAAGATTGTTTCATATCCATTAGTGCATGTCGCATAGCTAACGCTAGGAAATATCTAGGCACAACATGTCATATGCAAATTATAGTTTAAATTAGTGTTGATTACAAACTACTCGATATTTTAAATTAGTGATGTTACAAATCAATGCAACTATAATTTTTTTAAAAATCAATGAAGGAAAAAAGTAAGTACATAGGGTATGCACATTTTTTGAATTATTTTTTAAAATTATTTCTACTTTGCAACATTGTCATAGTTTGTTTTTGCTTGATATATAAGCCGGACAAAGAACAATTTATGTGGGGAAAAAAAGGGCAACCAAAAAAAAAAAAATCAAAAATTGCCACCACCATAGAATCATCATCTAGGCAGTTCATGATCTCACGGCCGTGGCAAGCGGACACCCAAGAAACTAAAATATATTTAGCAAACCTAGATCAAATGAGATGGCCATTCCTGACAATCAGAAGTAATCAAGTAAAAATTTGGCAAACAATATCATCACTATCTGGTAGCAAATAAAAGAAGACATCATCAAAGCCCACTCTTTAACAAAATCATAATACATAACTTTATAAAACTCTATTGGATAATACTATACCTTTAACACAACATCAATATTCTCACAATATATAGATCAATGCCACCACAGCCAACAATTTATAGTTAATTGACAATTTTGCTATCAAAGTTCACTAATTCAGTGCCTAGGGGTAGTTTTGTTTCCAGCTGCTTGGCACGTTCTCTAGCAACATCATTTCCCTCACCTATTGGGTCATTTAAATCACACTCAAGTCAGAGGAGTCCATGGGTGCTATAATTTTGCTCCCAAATCAGACCAATGAGTGTGGAAAGATAGAGCAACAAATCGGAGTCCAACAAGATCCCAAATGTTTGATATTGCACAATTTTTTTTTTTTTTTTTTTTTTATTTGGATACCTAGCATTTGTAATATAAGAAAGTCGTTCTTCTCAATTGACTTTGAAAAACCTAACACTAAAGATTGAAATTTCAACAATCCAAAATCCACAATTCAAAATAAAACCACTTCAACCAAACCCATTTACGAAATCAACACAAAATGAAAGAAAAAAAAATCATATAAAAACCCTACAGAAAGCGTGAGAAATGGGGAAGGAGAGCGGCGAAAAGAGAAAAAGCGAGTCGGATCGGCGAGAAGGAGAGAGAGACAAATACCTATAATCGGTGGTGGTCTTGATTTGCGATGATCGTGGTGGCGTCGGTGGCAGCGAGGGTGATGATCGGCGGTGGTGGTAATTTGTGAGGTTTGGTATCGACTGCTCTCTATGTTGGTGTGTGAGACATAACAGAACCGAAATGTGTTTTCCTGTAAATGGGATACTGGGCGCGAATATTAATGACTTTCCCTCTAAAAAAATTTCGAAGCTTTAGCGACTAAACGATTATTTATGCATAAATACTCATTATGACTAAATATTGGTCGCCAAAGGTAACATTTTTGGCTACTAATGTTTACTTTCTTCGGCAATCTTTAATATACAATGACTAAATGATTTGTTGTCGTCAAAAATTCATCTAAATGTGTCATTTTTTTGCAACTAAATCGGTTTTTGTCGGCAAATGACATTATACGCCGACTAAATGAAGAATTAGTAGCATAAAATGACAAAAAAACACCGACTAAAGCTATTTTTGGTTGCCAATAAGAACTCTATGTCGACCAAAATCATATAGTAGCTAAAAAATGCAATCAATGCCAACTAAATCAACTTTTGGTCTCCCAAAGCACTATTTTTGGCGACTAAAATTGTTTTGGTCGCCAATTTTAGTCGCCAAATGTGCAGTTTCTTGTAGTGTAAAGTAAAAAAAAAAAAAAAGTAAAATAAGAAATAAAATAAGAAGATAATTTAGGTCTCATTAGACACTTTGTGCTCTCGACTTACTGCATTAAGAAAAATACGTTTGATTTGTATTTTGAGAAACAAAAAACACTGCTTTCTAATTTTTATTTTTCCATTTTCATTTTTAAGATACACACTATCCACACAAAAAATGGTAAAAACTATAAAACATAGAGAAATTGTTTAGTGTTATTGGAATAAATATAAGTGGTGCATGTGCTCTAATTTTATAATTGTTGATTTAAGTAGCACAATTTTTCACTTTTGTGCTATTGTTCATTCTTCAAATGTGTGGTATATAACATACAATATATCCTAGATGATCACGACTGTCTTGATTCAATTGAAAAGGTAAAAGACTATTTTGTTAGCTTTGATTTTAAAAATACCAGCTGTCCACATATGCAATATGTGTGTAAATCGAGGGGGAAAAAAACGAGTAATATCATATAAATAATGACAAGAAAATATGCTTATATTGTAAGGTCCCAATGTCCCACATCGGGAATTGAGGGAGAGTTCCTGGGCTATAAAAGTAAAAACCTGGACCCTCATATAGCATCGAGGTCTTTTCCCGAGTGGTGAAACAATGTCGATGACATATGAATGGTTGGGGTGTTACAAATGGTATCAAAGCCAACTCTTCGAAGTACTGAGTGCGGGCCCTTTGCATCTCTCGATGCATGTGGGTGGGCTTGAGAGCAAGCGAGCTCTTGCATGGGGCGTCTTGACTTTAAGAGGGGGTGATTGTAAGGTCCCGGTGTCCCATATCGGGAATGGAGGGAGAGTTCATGAGCTATAAAAGTAAAAACTTGGATCCTTATAGAGCATAGAGGCCTTTTCCCGAGTGGTGAAATCCCTAGCAGAACTCTTCAGTTAAGCGTGCTTAAATTTGGAGTAGTTATGGGATGGTTGACCTTGGGAAAACAAATCTGTGAAGGGTTGGGGTGTTACATATATAGTGTGTTCTTTGAAGTGGAAAGTATGTTCTTTTTTCAAATAAAGGTTTATGGGCCAAACCTTACTCATCTCATTATATAATTTTATATTTTTAAATAAGTGAGAAAGGCATTTTCAAAAATGTCACAAAATGTCAACTTACCGTCTCCGACCTTCATATATTATAATAGAATAGATAGATATATTAGAGGCTAGAAATTTGATTTAATATGGTATGATTTATTCTTGTTTTAGAATATTTATCCTTGTTTGGTTTCAATTTTCTAGAAATTGAATTTTTTCTTTTCTTTTTTTTATGCAATTGTTCTCTTCGCTGTTTGCTAACAAATTCGTTCTCAGCAAAAGAGGAAGAGATCTGGAATGCGAGAAAAATCTAGAAGAAGAGAGAAAAAAGATAGAGGAGAGAGAGAGGTTGTGGCTTAGATCTATTCAAAAAATTGAACATGTAAGGGAAATATGCTTGATAAATTTCAAGGGAAAAATGCTTAAGCGGAATTTCAATAGATAATTTCAACAGATACATTTTTTAACAGATAACTTCAACAGATAATCAAAAAAAATTAAATAGATAAAATATTTGACCAATAGTCAAAAAAATTAAACAAATAAAAAAATTAACAAATAGATTCAAGGTTTAAAATTATAAATAAAATGTGTTCCAAAATAATAAAATGTATTTTTCACCACAATATTTGATTAAGAGTTCCCCTCCAAAAAAAAAAAAAAATACTCATGAGACCTA
Organism: Camellia lanceoleosa; assembly: GCA_025200525.1. NCBI lineage: Eukaryota > Viridiplantae > Streptophyta > Magnoliopsida > Ericales > Theaceae > Camellia > Camellia lanceoleosa. The sequence continues at coordinate 145,566,244 of CM045770.1, forward strand.
ATTACACCCTCTTTAAAATGAATTTTTCATCAATTTTCTCTAATAATAATAATCTCCTGAACTTCTTTTAACTAGAAAAATAGTTTAGAGATTTATTTTTTTATTTTATCTACGTTCATGACGTTCAAACGCATGGCAAGTGTCACCCAAGTAACCTTTGTAAGTCTTCAGCACTTTCTGAAAAAGAAAAACGAATGCAAGTCTTCTACATTCTATTTTTGGACCTTTTTACTTAGTCTTTTACATTCTATTTTTGGACATTTTTATTGCGCGTTTTGGTCTTTTTATTTATTTATTTTTTAATTTTATCTTCGTACATCTTAAAAAATTAATAAGTCACTCAAAATTGTTAATTTTAATCTTCAATTTCAACAAAAAAGAACTAAATTAAACTAGATTTAAAGTGATAAATGTCTAAAAATTATTATTTTTAATCTTTAATTTAGACATAAAAATTAAATTGAAATTATACTTAAAGTACAGAGACCAAATTATTCAAATTATAATTATCATAATGATAAATTTGTATGATAATGTTTATACATATTGTATTTTTGAACTACAAAATATCATAAATGATGAAATATTTTTTTTAGAAGGATAAATGATGAAATATTTATTCAAAAATATATGGAAATTTTAAATAAATATATGTGTAGGACCTCAGTGCTTACCCCCCAACACCTGCCCGCAAAGGGCATGCTCTCCCAATTGTAAGAAATCAGCGCTTACCATCTCAGCAAAACCCATATGTAGTAGTAAAGGTGCAACTTTATTCCCTTAAAGGGTACAGCGTCAAGCACCACAAGTCGACTGTGACTCGGCCTTACCCTAGGCCTCCGCCATGGTAGGATGCTAGCGCAAACCCAGGCCAACAATATGGAAAATTTTGATTTAGATATATCTTTCAATTTGGAAATTTTGATTTTTAGTCAAAAGGCCATTAAAAATTGGCACATTATTTTTTTTTTAATTTCTTACACATTTTTTTTATATAAAAACTTTTAAAAAAATAACTAAAATAATTTATTTCTAAATGGTTTACAACCGCAAAGACTATACAAAATACTGCCAAAGTCTTGCCGAATTGCGCCAAATCATGCATTTTTTTAGTTGTGACAATGTGGGTTGGGTAGGTTGGGTTTTGATTGTGATGAACCATCCGATTGAAGGTTTCAAAAAACCAACCCGCCTACCAAACTACCCAACTCTTTATTTTCCAACCAAACCTAAGCCTTTGAGTTTGGAAATTTGTCTATTTTATCAGATAAAAAAATTTGTGTGAGATGATTCATGGATTTTTTGTAATTAATTAGATGGTTATGAGAGAAAAATTTATAAATTAATATATAGAATCTGATATTTTATCTCATTAACTATTTTAATAATTTAAAATTTTTATTGACTATTTTAACCAAAATAAATCATCTCAAACAACCCCTAATTCACGCGTTCGGACACTGTCCACTAATGGAACGATGGTTGAGATCAATCATCCACCAAAAGCGACATCATTTTGGTGGGGAGATAAAAAACAAATTCTGGGTTTTAGATTTTCGATCGTGCAAACACGAGCGTGAGAGAGTGGAGGGCTAAGGAAGAAGGAAGTTGTTGTCGCCCGTCACGCCGCATATGAGACCTATTCTTCAAGGTTTGGTTTGGTTACGCTCTTTTTCCTGGTAAGTGGGTTTTCTTTGCTCTCTCGCTTGTGATTTCTCTTACTTTTCTCTTTCAAATTTGTAAAAATACTCTATTTGAAACAAAAAGCAATTAGCTATCAAGCTACTACTATTGAACAATACTACTCTTGAATTGAATGTGATTGTGCTTCATTGATTACCTGTTTGACGGATCTAAAATTATCTTTGAATAGATCCACCAGGTATTCTTTCGTTTTACTTTTAATTTTAGTTATTGATGATGGTTTTGCTTTAATTTGTATTTGCCGATCTGTGCTATGTATATGTAGATTTAGAAAGTTATGTATGATCTACAAATTTGATCACTGAACTCATGTTATTTTGAAACAGAATACCAAGTTGTTTTAAACTTATTTCACATCCTGGGTTTGAGAAATAAGTTTAGGGTAATATGTTCGAAAATGACATTGGTTTAGTTAATAACTCCATGATCTTGATTAGCTTGACAGGCGTGGCGACGCCATGAACTTCTGCCTTTGCCCCTTCTCTCTCTCCTTCATTCCCTCTCTCCCTCTGTCCACATTTGAACTGTAACACCTAGGGAGGGAAATTGGTCTCCACCAAAATGATGTCACTTGGGTGAGGGAGTAATCTCTGCCACAGATCCCTTCACTAGATCACTCTAGAGGATTCGAATGCCTAATTCTCCCCAACATCTCGAGAAATTATTCATTTGTCTAAGGGCACCACGTCACTAATGCCGGTGGTGCCCCATCCCAATAGTTCGCACCACCTGTCTATATTGCCAGTTGCTCTACCACATAATTAACACAAATAATACACATGAAAGACTCTGAACGCGTTAATGTTAAAGAGATTTAAAATAATTTATTATTGTTTTATATTACCGCTTCAACTCCAAAATTTGAAGTTTGAAAATTTGAATTCAAACCCACTCAACATAAACAAACATTTGTGTCCCTCCTCTATTCAATCTCTCTCTACCACATGTGTTTAAGCGATAGACATGTGTGTCCTCCAAGTATCCAAAGAGTGTCAGAGTCTTTAAAAAAAATTAAAAAATAGGACATGTTTTGAAGAGTGTGGGACACGTGTCGGGAAAATGTCCAAAGAGTGTCGGTATCTGACACAAACACGACACAGATACGTCGCTTTCTTAGAAGTGTCCGTACTTCTTAGTTGTCCACCAAGTCCACCATCAATGCCAAATAACCTTAGTGGACCAAGCAGATATCTTAACCTTGAAAAAATATCCATTAATGAGTATATAGTACCTACTTTTTCATCACTTAGCTCTTGCACAACCTTTGAGAACAACAGATTAGCTAAGTAGTAGTCTAGTATGAGATCAAAGATGATAATCTCATACGAAAGCGTAGTAGTCAACAAGCAATAAACACGAGGCACACTTAAGCACAATGGCCTCCTATCTCCTGCGTCTTGGAACCTAAGCGCAAAGCCAGCGTGCGAGTAAAATGGTTAGTCCTACACAAGTGTATAAATGTTATATGTGCAATGGAATTCAATTTGGAAAGTCTTGGGGAATGTAACCTAAATGTTTCTAAAACTAAGAAACACAAACAGGTACACATGAAAAATTCTAATAAATAAAGGAAACGTGGAGGACCCAAAAAATTATAATTTTATGTATTTATTATATATCATATATATAAATATAAATATTGCATTCAAGGATAATAAGAAAATGCAACTTGATATTGTTTCCTATAAATTTACTTTCTTATTCCTTTTCTTTTATCATTTTATCCCCTATTTATTTTGTTCAAATTTGTAATTAGCTTCATTTGTGTCTAAACTATGGTTACATTATTTCCTCCAAGAGTTTGAAGCATGTTTGATTCTTTTTTCTTTTCTTTTTTTTTTTGGTTAAATGACATGTTTGGATAAGTGTCGGACATGTGTGCGGAAGTGTTTAACATGTTTTGGTTAGTAACATGGACATGCTATCTTGTTAGAAGTGTTCATGCTTCTTAGTTGCAAAACAAAAAACCTACAAAGAGTACATAGACTATTAAGTTCATTTCCTTGATTGGTTGATTCGACTCTTACGTCATAATCACATGAAATCTTGGAAGTGATTTTTCAATATTTGATTGGCCTCTCCTATCTAATTATTTGATTTTTACGATTTGATAAATAGTGTTCTTATTTGATTATATTTTGTTTGGGCAATTGTTTGGTATTTATTTTGATAAGAATTGGGATTTGATGACTTGTGATTTTTTTATTTTTTAAATTGATGTCATTGGAAATAGAAAAAAAGAATAGGATGGCAATTTTGGCGACATTATCTCGCCCTGTCTTTGTGTTCAATATTTTCCCCTTATAGGGCTTCTGGCAATATCAAATGTGGGATCCCTAATTGAATTTGGTATTGGAATGATATGAATTTCCTTGTCTCGTATCCTTCCCATCAACCCTCTATAATATAGTATGTATATATCTTTCAAGAATTTAATCTTGAAACATTAATTTTCTTCATAAGAACAATCTATTTATCGAACAAAATGTAGTAGAAAAATATTATATGCTTATCAAAACATGTGTCTTTGGCTTCAAATTACTCATGTGGGCATCATGACTTCAAATTAGTTTTGAATTTTTACTAATGCCAACCTGAATGGGGAATCTGTCTCATTAGGGGACAAGGATGGTAGATGTAGAAATATTCTTTGATAGGGATCAAGGATGGTACTTGGAATATTCTCCGACGGGGTTCCTGTCACGCCCCAAACCCGCCCCTAAAAGTTTGGGCATGACCACTTCAGAAACAGACACTTAACTCAATACTCATAACGTATAGGGCCTGAACGAAAGCATTTAATATCATAATCATTAATATAAAATCACATCCATTGAGCTATCACTATTATGTCAGGATCACAAACAATGCATCACGTAAATAAACATACAGAGAACATGCACTTGAAAATTAGTTATATACATACGCATACACAGACCTAGCCCCAAGGTTGGGCGTATAACAAAAGCATTGGAGGGTGAAGGAGTTATGTACATTTCAACCTTAGGCAGATAATTAGAGTACAAGCCAAAAGTCTAACAAAACTTCACAAAATGTTCGGGTTTAGTCTAAGTGCTGGACATACGAGGATTGACAAAAGAGACAAGCACCGAGGGTTAAGGTGACCTCAGTTGATTACCTCTGAATCGGACAAAATCTGAGTGAGCCAAGCTCGGTGAATAATAGTACCCAAATAATTCAATGATCAACTTGAATTATAATGCATATCAATCGTATATAAATACAAAAGACATATAGTTAATCGTCTTGTAACTATTTCCATATGACCTTGAGCCCAGTTTTTAGGCGAATTGGCTTTAAGCCCAGTTAAGCAGTGGCTTTAAGCCCGAAGATATCTGAAGCGGCCTTAAGCACCAGATTTCTGATTGGCCATAGGCCTAACAGATTCCTGATTGGCCATAGGCCTAACAAAGTTACAAATTGGCCATAGGCCTATGAGTTACAAATTGGCCATAGGCGAGATATCATCGAAGCGAGACTAGTTTGAGTCTTCTGAGTTTGAGGCATATGAAGATACACACATTCTTTTAATCGTTCATATAAGTTAGCATAGTTAATTTACGATTAACAGAGTGCTAATGGTAACATTAGCGATAAGTAAAGTGTACTACTACAGTACTACTACTCGCAGTGTTGTGGCGGATCTCTACTTCCTCCCGGAGGGTGTCCTACACACATACAAAGTCACACATTAATCTAATTCCTTCTTAAATTCACATTTGATTCGATAACTTCAAGTAAATTAAGAAGCATTTTAAAGATTTCAAATACTAATTTTAACCATCCCAGAGGGTCAAACACGTAAAACGGAGTGGGTAAAATTTTACAGCATGGGCCGCACGTGCGGCGGTTGGTCCCGCACCTATGGTTGGGAAGTCTCCACGTGCCTTTTTAGCAGTAGCCAAAACCCAAAATTTTCCCATTTCCATGCGATGTGGCCATGACTCCCGCAAGTGTGGCGATGACCCCTGCAGCTTGGCGATGCATACAATTCGGTCCGAAATTTTAAGCAACTCTTCACTTAGCAAATTCAATATAAAGCCCAAATTAAGGAAGATTCATGCAACATAATGGTTCAATACTACAATAACATGAATTATAAGTGTATAATGTTACAAGAATTGTAAGTTACAAACCCAACTAAGTTACTTCTTTCAATTTCAAGAACACAACCCAATCCTCTTAATCATACAAACAATACACATGTACTCACATGTAGTTCCAACATGAGAATTCTAGGCATGAGTTACAATTTCCCCCATATAACCCAAATTAGATCCCAAACAAGCAAATAAGAAGTATAATTTTCCAATTAGGCAAGCATCACACACAACTTCAATCATAAACCCTAGTCCTCACAAGTGAGAGGAGAATTCTCACACATGTTCAAAAGAGAGCTTATATAGAGTAACTTTTACATACCTTGAGTTCAAATTCTACAACCCTCACAAAGTTTCCCAATCTTCTTCTTGAAGAACTTCCTCTCAAACCCTCTTCTTCCCTAAGTTCTCTCTCTCAGGATATTTCCTTGTAATGACTCTAAGTCAAAGGTCCAAAGAACATAGATATATATATATATATATAAAGTGAATAAAGACGAAAATCAATCAGTTTAATCATCCCAAATCAGATTTTCACAAAAATGCTTACTATGACTTATAAATTATGCTGCTTTCAAATGTAACATCACTTCCAGATTATTAAACCTCTAAGGCTCTCAATTCTTGATCCAAACATTATAATAAATGAGATACTTTCTTATTAAACAGATATAGGTCTCTAATCATAAGACCCATTTGCTTAAACTTAATTTCACATGAACTTTCACATTAAGCATTTAAATGCACAGAACAAGGGACTAAAAGTATACCAGAAACATATGCAAGGGTCGGGTTATTACAGTTCCAGTAATTAAAAATTGGGCTCATCTTGCCCTGTCATCATTCTTTAAAAAAATTTGATTCATGAAGCCTGATTTGAGAAAGGTAAAATGTCGCAAAGCAACTATGATCATCGGGATAAGTGATTTTTTGATGTTTTAGAATTATATTTTTTTTTTTGGTTTATTGATGCAAAATAACAAACAATACATCATCAACATTTTTTTTATTTTTTTTATTTGGTGTATTAAGGAAATGAATCATTATCAATATCTTTTCTGCAATTGGGGTTGTTGTAGCTGATGAGCATTACAAGATTTCTTTCGGTCCTTTTTTTATCAACTAAAATCAATAACATGCTTGTTCTTTTTCTTTTTGTGTCATCAGAAAAATAAGACTCTTGCGATGAAAGCGAGAACAATGTTAAGCAACATTTATCAAAATTTACGAAGATGTTATGAATAAGTTACTCTCAAGGTTGCGTGAAATCCTATTGTGATTCAAATGTGTGCGGTACTAGTACACTCTAATTAAAAGCCCTGATTTCATTAGCAAGCACTTTAACCAGGAAAACTGTTGGGTATACCTCCTTAGTGGAGTAAGGGACCCAATTAGTTTATTAAAATATTTAGTTTGGTTTGGTGTTATTTATAATATATTTTAAATATATTATTCCTAACTTTTGGAGGCCCAATGGGTATTTAATAATCAGTTTGATAGCAGCTAGGGTTTTGTTAAAAAGCCCAAGATTGAATAATATATTGATATATATATTTGCTAGGAGGCAACAGTTGATTATCTTTTATTTTTGGGTTTGGTTTTGGGCAACAACATAGAACTTTGTAAAAGTTCAATTGGTGATTTCCATTGGTACAATGGCTGCATGTAGTTTGCTTTGCTTCACTTTGTTTGGACGTTTTGACAACTCTAGCTCCACATTGAAGGTGTTGGTTTTGGTTCATTGTTTTGGATCTTCTACAACTCTGTTTTGAAGACTTTCTGGTAAGATCTTTCCTTTTGATTATTTGTGATTATTTGGAATTCACCTAAGGGTGGTTTTGTGAGACCATTCGTGTCTCAATTGTAATCGTTTAGAAACTTTTTGGTTGATAGTGGAATCGGATTTCGATCCCGTGGATGTACCTCACATTAAGGGAACCACGTAAAAATTCCTGTGTCAGTGTTGATTTAATTTTTATGCGTTAGTTTTTATTCCCATTGATTGATTTACTTGTGATAAATCATCTATTTTCCCTAACAACTGGTATCAGAGCTTATGGTTTATTTGAGTTTATTTATTTGTGTAAATCAATGGAGGGGAATGTAGATCGCATATCTAGCTTCAATGAAAGCAATAGGGTAACTTGGAAAACTAAAATGGATGACTTATTATTTTGTAAAGATATGTATGGGCGTATTAAGGGTGATAGTGGCAAACCCAATGGTATGAAAGATGATGAATGGAAGGGGCTTAATCGAAAAGCCGTTGGTGTTATCCGTCAATGGATTGATGATAGTGTGTTTCATCATGTTGCTATTAAAACTTCATGTCACGACCCAAACTAGCCCCTAAAAGTTTAGACATGACCGGCCTGAACTTAGGCCTCGAACTCAAGAGCAACATATATTCCATATCATAGTAGGGCCTAGCGGAAGCAAATAATAACCAATTGAAACGCCCATTAAGCAATATCTAAATGCCAGGATCTCAAAACATTTCATCACACATCATAATACACATATGGTCCACATATATATCTACAAATATATACAAACCCCCCCTTCATGGGGTATAATCAAAACGTTGAGAAATTTAAAGTTATACATATTAAGAACACGTTTGACAAGATCATTAATGACCCATGTGCTAAAGAGGAATTACGCAAAAAGCAAAAGACTCTACTTTGCTCGGCTTGACACGATAGAGTTAACAAAAGATTCTGAGGCGAACTAAAGTGGCCGGGTCCATCACCTCGTAACATACACACAAGCAGTGGCGAGGCTCGATGAATAATAGCAATATAAAGGGATTCATATGAATAGACATAAGATACGTAGCATATAAATTCATAGGTTATTTGTTTGCCTCAGACATGAATCCATAGCAAAACAGCCTCGGGCCCAACTTTATTCAGAACGACCTTAGGCCCAACAGAATACAGAATCAAACAACCTTCGGTCCATGTTTCATATGCTATAGTTCAATCATTTCAGTCATACCATCGAACACAACTCATATAACCTATGCCATTCACTAGCAAACTAGATTAGGAATTGAATAAAACATATGAGTACAATACGTGTATAAAGCATATCGTTATACTACTATTACTCACAGTGATGTGGACAAGTAACAGTTCCTTCTTGTACATGACCTACACATAGCATACACCTCACAAGTAAGTTACTTCCCTTTAGCTTTTTTTTTCTACTAAATGTTCGATTCATTATTCCGTGTGAAATTGTGAGCATTTCTGAAAGATCAAACGTACATATTAATAATTTTAGAGGGTCAAACAGAGCTAAATAAAGTGTGAAATTTTCTCCATGTGCCGCATGTGTGGAAGTCTCCACGCCGCGTCTGCCGCGTCTTTTATTGCAGAAAGTTCCAATCTGTCTCCCCTGTTTTCCGCACGTGTGGCAATATATCCCGCACGTGCGGCTATACATCCCACACGTGCGGCCATGGTCCCCGCACATGCGATCGTATGCTCTGTTTTGAGCAATCCGAACATCTCCAAACACCAAACTTTCCAAGACCAATTTAAGGTGAAAAACAAGCAAATTTTTCCTTCAATATCACCACAAGTGAACATAATAAACATGAATCTCATACATAATTAGATCATAACTCATTTAAACGGAAATTCATGCAATTTGATGATCATATTTCATTTTATCCATTTACATTTTCAAGGTTAACCAAAAGAGAGACAAACATATAGAGATCAAAACTTGAAAGCTTGAAGATATCTTCTCAAGTTAACTCAAACAAACTCAAAATACAAGAATTAACTCTCAAATTAGATAAATACAATGCATCTTGATGCTTTCCATGGATATTTCCTCAAACAAGGTTTTTATATCAAAACCCTAACTTATATGAGTGAAAAGCTTTATTTACATGCTTGATAACAATCAAATGAAAGGAGGTTTAGGATATTTGAGTTGATATATACTCACTTTGATCTCCAATCTTTGAACTCCCTCAAATTCTTCAAGCTCCTAGTTGATTCCCCTTTTCTCTCTCTCTCTCTTTTCTCTTCTCTTTTCTTCTTTCTCCAGGAATGTTTTATGTTTTTTATTCTAAGTATTCCTTATATCTCTTATATCTAAGGTTTATATAAGGCTAGTCCAATTAAATCAATTTAATTCATTACGAATCAAATTTTTTTATGAAAATTTATATTATGTCCTAAAAATCATGCTAATCATAAATGTAAAGTCAATTTCGGGTTATCGCGTCCCTAAGGCTTTCAATTTCTAGTCCAAACATCTCAATTTCAACAGATTTTCTCATAACCGACAGATATGATTTCGTAATTATATAATTCACCTAATTAAACACAATTTCACATAGAATTTCACATCAAGCATATAATCACACATATAACTAAAGACTTAAAGCATATATGAGGGTCAGGTTATTACACTTCAACACATGATTTATGGAAAAAATTAGAAGGCCTTTATAGCAAAAAAAATCCACAAATAAAGCCTTTCTATTTGAAAATTTGGTTAATTTAAAATATAAAGATGGCGACCTATTCCAAAACATTTGAATGAAATAATGAGTATTGTTAACTAACTTGCTTCTATGAAAATTGTTTTTCATGATGAGTTGCAGGCTTTGATGCTACTTAGTTCTTTGCCCAAAAGTTAGAAGACTTTGGTTATGACAATTAGTAATTTGGCGCCCGATGAAGTTGTCACAATGTGCCAAGTCACTAGTAGCTTGTTGAATGAAGAAACTAAAAGACAATCAACAGAATCCTCTCATTCAAATCATTTGTTGTGAGAGGCCGAAGCAAAACAAGGGGGAAGAGTAAGACTCCTCATAGTCTTGATCAAAGCCGTGACAAATCAAGAGATGGTTCTTTTTCAAAGAAAGACATTGAGTGCTATTATTGCCATGAGAAAGGGAACATAAAGCGAGAATGCCGAAAGCTCAAGAAGAAGGAGAAAAGGCGGGACAAAAGTGTGGATAAAAAGCAAGAAGACTAAATGGCGGTTACTACCGATGATCTCATGGTTGTTTGTGAATATGATTGTATCAATTTTGTGGGCCAATAGAGCAATTGGGTGATTGATTCCGGTGCTTCTTTCATGTGACTTCTTGAGTTGATTTCTTCACTACCTACACCAAAGGAGATTATGGTTGTATTCGAATGGGTAATGAAGGTTTGTCCAAGATTATTGGCATGGGTGATGTTTGCTTGGAAACAAATTTGGGCTGCAAGTTGTTGCTTAAAGATGTGAGGCATGTTCTCGTCATTCGCTTCAATTAGATCTCTACCAGGAAGCTAGATGATGAAGGCTTCAACAACATATTTGGTAATGGAATATGAAAGCTCACAAAAGGTTATTTGGTGGTGGCTAAGTGCAAGAAGACTCATACACTTTATTTGATGCAAGGAAAAATTTGTAAAGGTGTTGCCAATACATTTGAAGATGAAACTTCTACCGAATTGTGGCACAAGCGACTTGTCCATATGAGTGAAAAGCGGCTACAAGTTTTGTTTAAGAAAGAGCTTCTACCCGGTTTGAAAGGTACACATCTTAAAACTTGTGTTCGTTGTTTGGCGAGTAAACAACATAGAGTTTCTTTTCATAAAATTGTTGCTTCTAGAAAAGAAAATGTTTTGAAGTTGATTCATTTGGATGTTTGTGGTCCTTTAAAAGTTAGAACACATAGTGGTGCACTTTATTTTGTTACTTTTATTGATGATTATTCAAGGAAAGTTTGGGCTTTTATACTAAAAACTAAAGATAAAGTTCTAGATGTATTTAAGCATTTTCAGGCCATGGTTGAAAGAAAAACATGGCATAAATTGAAGTACATCCGAATAGACAATGGCGGTGAATACATTGGTCCATTTGATGAGTATTGTCGTAGCCAAGGTATTCAGCATCAAAAGACAGTTAAGAAGACTCCTCAACAAAATGGCGTTGTCGAGAGGATGAACCGCACCATTGTGGAAAGAACAAGGTATCTGCTTTCACTTGCTAAATTGCCAAGATCCTTTTGAGATGAGGCAATGAAGACAACGACTGACGTGATTAATTTGTCTCCTTCCTATCCTTTGAATGGTGATGTTCCAGAAAAAGTTTAGACTGGCAATGATGTGTCTTATGAGCATTTAAGAGTGTTTGGTTGCCAAGCCTTTGTTCAGATTCCAAAGGATGAGAGGTCCAAGCTTGATAGCAAGTCAAGACAATGCATTTTTCTTGGCTATGGGCATGATGACTTTGGTTATAGATTGTGGGATCCGGTCAACAAGAAAGTCATTCGAAGCCATGATGCTGTGTTTCTTGAAGACCAAACAATTGAAGACTTTGGCAAAGGTGATCAACTTGAGCCAAAAACTAGTGATCTCATTGACATGGATCCATCTCCTTCATCTTCAGTTGATTATCAAAATGGGGGAGATATGCAGCCACCTCTTGAAGATGTAGATGATGATGCTACTCCAAATGAAGTTGAGCCAGAAATTGAGAAAGAGCATCCAACTCAAGAACTGCCACCACAACTTGAGTTGAGAAAATCTACAAGGGATCGGCAACCTTCGAGAAAGTATCCTCCCAATGAATTTGTGTTGATATCTGATCAAGGGGAGCCCGAGAGCTACCAAGAAGCAATTGAGCATGCAAAGAAAGGTGATTGGAAAAAGGCCATGGAAGAGGAATTGAATTCCTTGATTCAAAATCACACTAATGATTTAGTGAAGTTGCCTAAGAGGACGAAAATTCTGAAAAATAAGTGGGTTTTCAAATTGAAGAATGATGGCAAGAATCTGAGGTACAAAGCACGTCTTGTTGTGAAAGGCTTTGGGCAAAAGAAAGGTGTTAACTTTGATGAAATTTTCTCATGGGTTGTGAAGATGTCTTCTATTCGAGTTGTACTTGGCATGGCGCAAGTATGAACTTTGAAGTTGAGCAACTTGATGTGAAGACCGCATTTCTTCATGGTGACCTTGAAGAATAAATTTACATGGAGCAACGGAAGGTTTTGTGGAGAAAGCGAAAGAGAAATTTATTTGCAAATTGAAGAAAATTTTGTATGGCCTCAAGCAAGCCCTGCGACAATGGTACAAAAAGTTTGACTCTTTCATGATGAATAATGATTTTTCTAAAACCACTTCGGATCATTGTGTGTTTGTGAAAAAATTTTCAGATGGCAAATTTATTATTCTTTTGCTTTATGTGGATGACATATTAATTGTTGGTCAAGATTACATTATGATTAACAGGTTGAAATTGGAGTTAAGAAAATCGTTTGTTATGAAAGATTTGGGACTGGCAAAGCAAATACTTGGTATGAAAATTGTTCGTGATCGCAAAAAGGCACTGATTTGGTTGTCTCAAGAAAGCTACATTGAAAAGTTTCTTGAGAGGTTCAACATGGATAAAGCAAAGCCGGTTGGTTGTCCACTTGCGGGTCACTTCAAGCATAGTTAGAATCAATGTCCTATAAATGAGAAAGACAAGGGAGAGATGCAGAAAATTCCTTATGCTTCAACGGTTGGTTCTTTGATGTACGCCATGGTTTATACAAGGCCAGATATTGCTTACTCTGTTGGTGTGGTGAGTCGTTTTCTCTCTAATATGGGTAAAGAATATTGGGCAGTGGTAAAATTGATTCTAAGGTATCTTTGAGGGACTTCGAAGGCTTGCTTGTGTTTTGGAGATGGTAAACCGATGCTTGATGGGTTCACAGATTCTAACATGGCCGGTGATGTTGATTCTAGGAAATCTACTTTGGGGTATTTGATGACTTTTGTAGGGGGAGGTGTGGCATGGCAATCTAAATTACAAAAATGCATTGCTCTCTCAACTACCGAAGCTAAATTTATTGCCATTACAGAAACTTATAAAAAAGAGTTATGGTTGAAGAAATTTTTGTGGGAATTGGGTTTGAAGCAAGAAAGATATGTGCTTTATTGTGATAGTCAAAGTGCTATTCATTTGAGTAAAATTTCTGCTTTTCATTCAAGATCGAAACACATTGATGTGAGATACCATTAGATTCGTGATGTGTTAAATTCGAAATTGTTGCAACTCGAAAAGGTTCACACGGATGATAATATTTCGGATATGTTGACTAAGACTTTGTCAAGGGATAAACATTTGAAGTGTCGAACTTTAGAGGGTATGGTTGATATCTCCACCTAAGTCGGTAGCGAGAGAATTGTTGGGTATACCTCCTTAGTGGAGTAAAGGACCCAATTGGTTTATTAAAATATTTAGTTTGGTTTGGTGTTGGTTATAATATATTTTTACTATATTATACCTAACTTTTGGAGGCCCAATGGGTATTTAATAATCAGTTTGATAGCAGCTAAGGTTTTGTTAAAAAAACCCAAGATTAAATAATATATTGATATATATATTTGCTAGGAGGCAGCGGCTGATTATCTTTTATTTTTGGGTTTGGTTTTGGGCAACAACATAGAACTTTGTAAAAGTTCAATTGGTGATTTCCATTGGTACAGTGGCGACATGTAGTTTACTTTGCTTCACTTTGTTTGGACGTTTTGACAACTCCGCATTGAAGGTGTTGGTTTTGGTTCATTATTTTGGATCTTCTACAACTCTGTTTCGAAGACTTTTTGGTAAGGTCTTTCCTCTTGATTATTTGTGATTATTTGAAATTCACCTAAGGGTGGTTTTGTGAGACCATTCGTGTCTCGTTTGTAATCGTTTGGAAACTTTTTGGTTGATAGTGGAATCAGATTTCAATCCCGTGAATGTACCTCACATTGAGGGAACCATATAAAAATTCTTGTGTCACGGTAGATTTAATTTTTTTGCATTAATTTTTATTCCCATTGATTGATTTACTTGTGGGAAATCATCTATTTTCCCTAACAAAAACAATAATGGCCGTCTCATTGTTCATCATTATATTTCTGACATTGATAGATATGCTATCGCACTTTTCCCTGATGAAACATTTGTTGGTATACTGCCTTTGCATGAAAATCTTGATCATCTACCGAGCCCAGAAGATATGGGCAATGCTGTTGGCCCCATTGACGGCATATTTTTGCTGCACATTCCTGGGTATTATAGCAACAGCGACCGTATGGCTCTGTGAAACCCTGCTATGTGAGAGTTCAACCGCCTCCATGTATTCGAACCTATCTTTCCACCGAATTTTCATGCCCTTACAAATGTGATTGGATTTGGGTTGGGCCCATATTACAAGATTATTTGGATTCGCGACTTTATTGAAAGGATTAGTGATGAAACATATGATATATAGGCTATCCTTATCATGTTGTTGTAATATACACTCTAGGTAAAGATTTGTGGAGACATTTCGATCTTCTTACAATTCCTAAAGGCCGTACTATCTATAATTCTTTGTGTGCTACATGCATAAATGGAGCATATTATTGGTTGTCTGGTATGGATTATATTAAATATAGGATCCTTTCATTTGACATGCGGCTGGAGGAATTTAGAGAGATAGAGGGGCCTGATCATCCTGAGCATAAATGGGGGTTTCTTTCATTGTACAATGATTCTATTGGTTTGTTCCTTCGTCAAACTGGTGTGATTTTGCAATCTATTATTGATATATGGGTGATGGAGAAGGAAGGATGTTGGACCAAACTAATAACAGTAAATTCGTTTCTAGAAGTTTTTCTTCTGCGTGGGTTTTGGAATGAGGAGCTTTTGTTTGAAAGTCAGACGAATGAGCTGGTGTTGTACAACCATGAAACCCATGAGATGTGAAATCTTGAAATCTACGGATGTGGCTATGAAGCACGAATACTTCAAATAGGAAGACGTATCCGTATCAGATACTGATACTCCTTGGATACTTATGGATAAGTATTAGATACTTATTAAAAGTATCGGATACTTCTTAATTAATTTTTCATTAATTTTGAAGTATCGGATATTTAGTTTTGAAGTATCAAATGCTCCAAGTCACATATTATCGAATACTTCTTAATTAATTTTGAAGTATCAAACGCTCCAAGTCATGAATTACTCCTTTTACGAAATTAGAATTGTATCATTTCTTGCATAACATCATAATATAATATACTGCGAGGATAAATAGAATATTTTTATAATACTTTGCTTAGTTTTTTTATAAAAATAACGTTGTAAGCTAAAGTAATAGAATTCATCAAATTGACATATCTTCATTGTATCATGCATGTCCCCTATAACTACATAGAAGTAAGGATTAATAAGATAATATAACAATAGTAAAATTAAATATCAATAAATAAATAAGCAAATAAACTTGCATAGAATATTTTTGACTAGTGCAAAAGGAAAAAAACATAGGGTCAAGCTGTAGATTGTTTTGATATTATAATATCAACATATTAGACTTGATATTGAAATAAAATATTTGCAAGACCTATTGAAAATTTAAAAACTAAACTAGCTACTGGCTTAAATTAATACCTAATTCTTAAAAGATTAGTATTTTGCATTATAAAGTTACTGTGGTTTCTCAATATTCTTGAGCTTATGTGTAACTCACTGCTAATAATTTTTTTATTTTTTATTTTTTACAAACGTATCCTAGCCGTACCTGTAACGCCCTGGAAATAATGACATTTAACCCAACAATATTGACATGCTAAGATATATAAAAGATCCACGTTCTTTCATTCAACAGGGTTCTATTACAAAACGTATTACATGTTAACAACAAAAGCAAATGCCCTAAGGGCTTGACTTTCAAGTTAACACTTGGTTACAAGAAAATAGAGTGCTAGCTCATTTACACATAAAGCCCTAGGCTTGAATTTACATGTAACACTGCAAAAAGGAAAGACAAACAAAAGTCCATCCGCCACTAGCCTTCCAAGCTAAGCCCTTGGAGGTGGCATGCTACGATACTGAAAATGATGTTCCCATATAGGGTGAGCCTGACGTTCCAAAGAGAAATATACTAAACCGAGTTATAAATAATGACTAAAAGACTAACAATTGATAGATGGCCAACTGTTTTACATTCTTTCATCACTTCAACAAATATAAACAAAACAGATATATTCACACTTTCCATGACAAGCATACATGCTTTCGCCAATATTTTCTAGATAAGCATACATGCTCTATCTACTGAGTTCATCCTATCTCCTCCGGTAACATCCGGTTTAGAGGTCCATCCCTATCTTCCCTAAACATGAGTCCATCCCTATCTCCTCCAACACAACACAATGCATATATATAACAATTATACACATCACATATCAATACATAAAATCAATGTATTCTTTCCATCGTCATAACCCATGACCCAATTCTATCTCAATTCCTCATTTTCCACAATTAATTATTCAAATTAATAAATCCATGTAATTAGGACATTTCCATAATTAACATTACAACCCTTAGGTTCCAATTTCACTAATGTTCCAACATTAATTCCATGTTTCTATACCAAACATGCTTCTAGGTTTATTATAGACAAAACCCCAACTTTTGTAAAATTACACAATGGCCCAAAGTTTCCCAAAATTTCACAACAACTACCAACATATCAAAATGCTAAAATTTAAAGACAATATCTATAAAAAGGAGTAGGATATCCCTACCTCAAAGTTTGAGCTCAAAAGGAGATGAAGACCCAAGAATCAAAGTGCTCCAAACACCGACTTTTTGGATTAAATCGAAGCCCTCGACAACCTCTACCTTTTTAACAAAGCAAGATGGAAAGGAAATGATCCTAGATAGATCAAACCTTAGAGAGAGTGTAATGTTAGAGAAAGCTCTCGAATCTGGAGGATTGAATCAAAAGTTTATAAAAATCGATTTGAAACTCGGCTGTCGGTCGATATAAGCAGGCTCGCTCGGCGAAGACTTGTCGCCGGCGACCGAACCTGAAAACCGTAGCTCGAGCCAAAAAGGTCTCGCTCGAGCCAACATCCTAGAAGCTCGCTCGGCGAAGAAAAGCTCGCCGAGCCAGAACTCGACCGCCAGTGCAGCTAAAGCCTTGCGCTCGGCGGCGAACCGCTCGCTCGAGCGAAGACCGAACCAGATCGCTCGAGCGAAGAATCAGCTCGCCGAGCGAAATCATGGTGTTGAGGTCCAGCCAGACCTTGATCGCTTCGCTCAGCGAAGCCGCTCGAGCTCGACCCACGGACACAAAACTCAACGCCGCTCGGCGACAAACTCCTCGCTCGGCGAAGGACAAAATTCTGGCAACCCTTGGCTCCGAATACAACCAACTGAAACAAACACGCCCAACACATCCTATAACTCAAATACAATATATGAAAGGGCGTAACAGGACAACAATCCACTACCAACATCCACGGACACATGTCCGGATCACTTTATCACGACAAGGGTAAACCGGGATCGCTATAACCTCCCCTTAAAGAATTTCGTCCCAAATCAAAACAAGTTTTGAAAAGCAAGCCCTTTTTTTTTTTTTTTTAAACAATGTCATAACACAACATTTAACAATTCGACCCATTACTGGGTCATCCATCTCCTATTAAGAGGCATTTCTCAACATGTACATCTCAAGATGCAATTTCTTTCCATTTCAACCATTTCCCACATATATGGTTTACAATTTATATCGTAAGCAATAATCATGATACAATTTTATTTCTATAATATAGCCAACATATGCAATATTATAATCAACTCCCATAACAAGGCAAGTTCTACAACATTTACATTAACCAAAACATACACCATGTTTTACAACTTAAGACATTTCAAATGTTCTTAAAGTTCATTACAATTTACAAAATTGCAACACTTGATTACACATCAACAAATAAGTCCGGATATTTCTCACGGACTCCCAACTCACGTTCCCAAGTGGCCTCCTCCACTCCGTGATGTTTCCACAAAACCTTAACCAACGGGATGGTCTTACCACGCAGACTTGATCCCGCCTATCCAAGACTGAACTGCCTCTCCTCATACGAGGCATCCTCATCTACCTCTAAGTCGGGCCAATCCAACACGTGTGATGGATCCGGCTCATACTTCCGAAGCATACTTACAAGGAACACGACATGAACTCCGGTAGCTGTGGCGGCAAAGCTAAACGATAAGCAACCTCGCCAATCCGCTCAAGGACCTCAAAAGGACCAATAAACCGAGGGGACAACTTCCCACTCTTCCCAAATCTCAACAAACCCCGCCTAGGTGATATCTTCAAAAAGACATGATCACCCACCTCAAACTCTAACGGTCTCCTTCTACGGTCAGCATAGGACTTCTGACGACTCTGGGCCGTAACAAGCCTCCTACGGATAAGCTCAACTTTCTCTGTCGTCTCCCTAACCAACTCCGGACCCAACAAAGGTGTGTCACCCACCTCGGCCCAACAAACTGGAGACCTACAAGGTCGGCCATACAAGGCCTCAAATGGTGCCATACCGATACTAGACTGAAAACTGTTATTGTAGGCAAACTCCACCAGCGGTAAGTGCCTCTCCCATGTCCCACTGAAATCAAGGACACAACCCCGAAGCATATCCTCAAGGATCTGAATGGTACGCTCGGACTGCCCATCAGTCTGAGGATGGTAAGCTGTACTAAAGGTCAACTTAGTACCTAAAGCACTCTGCAAACTCTGCCACAACCTAGCAGTAAAACGAGGATCTCTATCTGAGACGATCGTCCTTTGGGACCCCGTGCAATCTCACTATGTCCCGAACATACAAGTCGGCAAGATGATCTCTTGAATCTCTCACGCGCATTGGAATGAAATGCCGACTTGGTCAACCGGTCTACAACCACCCAAATAGTATCACTACCCATTGAGTCTTGGAAGACCTACTTGAAGTCCATGGTGACATGCTCCCACTTCCACTCGGCAATAGGCAAGGGTTGTAACAAACCCGTGGCCTTTGATGCTCGGCCTTCACTTGGCGACAAGTAAGGCACTTAGACACGAAGCGCCACATCTCTCTTCATACCCGCCACCAAAGCGGCGACCCAAATCGATACATCTTAGTACCTCCGGATGCACCGCAAAGGCGTGAATGATGAAACTCTCGAGTACCTCCTCTCGGCGAGCCTCGGTACAAACAAACGGTCTCGGTATCTCACACTCGGTCGGGATACACCGTCAAACCCTTCTCAACCTTCCCATTGGAGATCCTCTCTGAGGATTCTACCTCAAGATCACCTCTCTGTGCCTCTAACACTCGAGTCACAAGTGTAGGCTCAACCACGTGAAAACAAGGCCATGATCTCAGCGGATTCGCCGAAGCAAGTCAAACTCGCCAAGTGCCCCAACATCTCCCACTCTCGGATGGCTACACAAGCTACATCACTAATGGATTTCCTACTAAGAGCATCGGCCACAACATTGGCCTTCCACGGGTGATAATGCAACTCAAGTCGTAATCTTCTATAAACTCCATCCACCTTCTTCGCCTCAAGTTCAAGTCTTTCTGGAAGCAGATACTTGAACTTTATGATCCGAGAACACCTCGAATCTCTCACCATAAAGGTAGTGCCTCCAGTTTTCAAGGCAAAGATCACCGCCAACTCTAGGTCGTGTGTAGGGTAATTCTTCTCGTGTATTTTTAAGCGGCGTGAGCCATAGGCTACTACTTTCCCCTCTTGCATTAACACACAACCCAAACCCTCTCGTGAGGCATCACAATAGATCGCATAACCCAACCCTCTCTCCGGATAATCAAGAGGGCGGTGGTCAATCTAACCTTCAATTCTGAAACGACTTTTCACAAGTCTCATCCCATACAAATTTGACTCCTGGCGAGTCAACCTAGTCAACAAGCTAACTTTGGAGAAATCTTTCACAAACCGGTAGTAGTGCGGCTAATCGTAAAGCTGCGAATCTCAAACACATTCTTAGGCATGCCCGGTCTTGCCTTGCCTCAATCTTGGATGTATCAGCAGACACCCCTTCCCGAAACTACATGGCCTAAGAACTTGACTTCTCTTAGCGAACTTCGACTTCCCAAACTTGGCATACTGACTATGGGCTCTAAGCAATTCAAGCACCACTCTCAAGTGTTCCTCGTGCTCTTGCTCGAGGGTGAATAGATAAGAATATCATCCACAAAAAACCACAAAAGCGATCCAAGAATTCCGGAAGATCCGGTTCATCAAGTCCATAAAGACTGCCGGCGCGTTGGTAAGCCCAAATGGCATCACCAGAAACTCATAATGGCCATACCGCGTACGGAATGCCGTCTTCGGAATATCCTCCTCTCTGACCCTCAACTGGTGGTAACCCGATCTCAAGTCTATCTTAGAGAAACAACGGGAACCCTTCAACTGGTCAAACAAGTCATCTATACGGGGCATAGGGTATTTATTCTTAACTGTAGCCTGATTCAACTTCCGGTAATCGATACACAATCTCAAGGCACCGTCTTTCTTTTTAGCAAAGAGGGCCGGTGCTCCCCACGGCGATACACTAGGGCGAACGAAGCCCTTATCTAGCAATTCTTGGAGCTGAACTTTCAACTCAATCAACTCTGCCGGTGCAAAACGATAAGGTGCCATAGAAATCGGCGCCGTGCCGGGCACTAAATCAATAGAGAACTCTGTCTCTCGGTGGGGTGGCAAATCAATAAGATCCTCGGGAAAGACATCTGCGTATTCACAAACTACCCTTGGCAACTCAATCTGGGTCTCATCACACTCGCCATTCTCAAAACTAGCAAGTAAACTACTAAGCTCATTCCGCCTTCGCGGACCGCACCCCTGTGGCACAATACTACCAACCCGGTCTCCTAAAAAGTGGAAAAACTCCCGTTCAGCAGAGGTAACCCTCTGGCGGTAGCAATCAATAACCGCCGGTATGGCGATAACCGATCCATACCCAAAATAACATCAAAGCCCTTCATGGGCATAACTACAAATGGAAAAGGAAGGCGATGATCGTCGACCTCTATATCCTGACCTCTACATCCGTGCCTCAAAATTAACTCACCCCCAATAGGTGACACAACGCAAATAGGAGATGCTAAAAGTGCTAACTCCGGTTCAACAGATGCAAATCTGAGATACAAAAGAATGAGATGCACCGTGTCAATCAACACTCTAGCAACCGAATTGCAAAACAAAAAGTACCTCTCACTCTTGATGGAGCCGGTACTAGGTCTGCTGTGATAAAGATACACGCCTGTAGGCCCTGATCTACTGCTCGCCTCTCGGAGCATAGGATCATTGTCTTGTTGGGACGACAAGCCCCGGATTGGCCCTCGAGGCTGCCTTGGTGGAGCTTTGAAATCCTGCGTCTGTCTAGAACCAGACGCTCTGAGTGGCACTCAACCGTGGGCAATACCTCTTCATGTGCCCGGTTGTCCACACCTGGTAACACGATACTGCCCCCGCCCGAACTCGACTCTGTGGTCAGGTGGCCGACGGCTCTCGACCCCGCCCTTGGGTGGGCAAGCGAAGCCTTGTGACGGTGGCCACACTTGAAACAGTGAACTCTCCTGTTGCCCCCTCCCCCCTCTGCACTCCAGTCTTTGGGAAAGTCGACTGCCAAACCACCTGGGGCCGTGAGGGTTATAACCCCTCCGCCTCGCCATCACCCTGTCCCTCTTGGCCCCTCTTGGTGCCCCCATGTTGCTCCTCTTATCCCTCTGCATCATCGGCTCCATATGAGTGCAGATCCACCAAATGCCTGTACTCTCGAATGTAAGGTCCAACTTTCAACTTGAGGTCCCACCTCAACTTCCGCTCAAACTCGTAGCAACGGCGCTCCTCTGTCGCCACCAGTTCAGGTGCAAACCTGGACAAGCTAGTAAATGTAGCCTCAAACTCGGCCACGGACAAACCCTCCTGCTTAAGCTTGGCAAACTGATCCCTTAGTCTCTCCCTAGCCACTGCGGATAAAAACCTCTCCTGGAAAGCATTCACAAACGCCACCCAAGTACCACCCGCACGAACTTTCTCATACTTCCACCATTGACCCGCATCTCCCTTCAGCTGGAAGGATGCCAAGGTCACTTTCAACGCTCCATCCTCAATGCCTAGCATTTCGAACGTTTTATTCATCTGTTCTAGCCACTCGTCTGCCTTCAATGGCTCCTTAGGATCTCCAACAAACTCCTCCGGGTTAGACCGGAAGAACTCCCTCTTCAAGAAAGAAGGTCCTGCCTCAGTTGCCTGATTTTCTGCTCTGAGAATACCTAAGGCCCCCGCTATCTCTCGGGCCAAGGCACCCATGGCCTGCTGACCCACTGGCTCGGCCACATTGGCCTGACCAACCCCTTCCTGAACTGTCGGAACCTCATCCGGTAATGGCACTTCCTGCCTCCTAGGCCTACCACGCCTACCACCTCTTGCTCGTCCTGACATCCTAATAAAGGTAACACAGAACGTTAGCACATTTGTAAACGTGCCAAAACTAAACACTCACGTCCTAATGCACGGATAACTGTAATTCATTCCACGTAAGCACATAAACACATATAGCACTTACGAATTTCATTTCCGGATGATGATAGTCCCAAGGCGTTACTAGAGTACCGGTTAGAAACAGCATTGATCAAGTGCCTTTCCAACAAGACTCCCAGAAACCCAAAGGCCCAATCAACATCCTAGAAACTAAATCCCATACCCATATAATCACATAAGCATGTTATCACATAAACATATAACAGTACACCTAAGTCTCTATCAAGCGAGACAAACCCATTGTGATCCTAATCACTTCCCACGTACCCAAAGTATTCGAACCCGGTACGCTCTGATACCAAGTTGTAACGCCCTGGAAATAATGACATTTAACCCAACAATATTGACATGCTAAGATATATAAAAGATCCACGTTCTTTCATTCAACAGGGTTCTATTACAAAACGTATTACATGTTAACAACAAAAGCAAATGCCCTAAGGGCTTCTGACTTTCAAGTTAACACTTGGTTACAAGAAAATAGAGTGCTAGCTCATTTACACATTAAGCCCTAGGCTTGAATTTACATGTAACACTGCAAAAAGGAAAGACAAACAAAAGTCCATCCGCCACTAGCCTTCCAAGCTAAGCCCTTGGAGGTGGCATGCTACCAGTACCTGAAAATGATGTTCCCATATAGGGTGAGCCACAGCCCAGTAGAAATATACTAAACCAGTTATAAATAATGACTAAAAGACTAACAATTGATAGATGGCCAACTGTTTTACATTCTTTCATCACTTCAACAAATATAAACAAAAGCAGATATATTCACACTTTCCATGACAAGCATACATGCTCGCCAATATTTTCTAGATAAGCATACATGCTCTATCTCGGAGTTCATCCCTATCTCCTCGGTAACATCCGGTTTAGAGGTCCATCCCCTATCTTCCCTAAACCGGAGTCCATCCCTATCTCCTCCAACACAACACAATGCATATATATAACAATTATACACATCACATATCAATACATAAAATCAATGTATTCTTTCCATCGTCATAACCCATGACCCAATTCTATCTCAATTCCTCATTTTCCACAATTAATTATTCAAATTAATAAATCCATGTAATTAGGACATTTCCATAATTAACATTACAACCCTTAGGTTCCAATTTCACTAATGTTCCAACATTAATTCCATGTTTCTATACCAAACATGCTTCTAGGTTTATTATAGACAAAACCCCAACTTTTGTAAAATTACACAATGGCCCAAAGTTTCCCAAAATTTCACAACAACTACCAACATATCAAAATGCTAAAATTTAAAGACAATATCTATAAAAAGGAGTAGGATATCCCTACCTCAAAGTTTGAGCTCAAAAGGAGATGAAGACCCAAGAATCAAAGTGCTCCAAACACCGACTTTTTCAGATTAAATCGAAGCCCTCGACAACCTCTACCTTTTTAACAAAGCAAGATGGAAAGGAAATGATCCTAGATAGATCAAACCTTAGAGAGAGTGTAATGTTAGAGAGAGAAGCTCTCAGATCTGGAGGATTGAATCAAAAGTTTATAAAAAATCTGATTTGAAACTCGCTGCTGTCGAACTGATATAAACAGGCTCGCTCGAGCGAAGACTTGGTCGCCGGCGACCGCATTACGAAACCGTAGCTCGAGCCAAAAAGGTCTCGCTCGAGCCAACATCCTAGAAGCTCGCTCGGCGAAGAAAAGCTCGCCGAGCAGAACTCGACCTTCAGTTCGCACTAGACGACGCTGAAGCGACGAACCGCCGCTCGGCGAAGACCGAACCAGATCGCTCGAGCGAAGAATCACTTCGCCGAGCGAAATCATGGTGTTCAGTTCACCAGACGTTAGCCGCCGCCGAGCGAAGCCGCCAGCTCGACCCACCGCACATAAACTCAACGCCGCTCGGCGACAAACTCGCCGGCGAAGGACAAAATTTCGGCAAAGAACCCTTGGCTCCCGAATACAACCAACCTGAAACAAACCTGCCCAACACATCCTATAACTCAAATACAATATATGAAAGGACGTAAACAGGACAACAATCCACTACCAACATCCACGGACACATGTCCGGATCACTGTACGACAAGGGTAAACCCGGGATCGCTATAGTACCCGTATCCATATCCTACTTTTTTAGGTTTTGTTGTATCACCGTATCCATATAAATCGTATCCGCATTCTCGATCCGTATTCCGTGTGCTTTCTAGGGATGCGGCAATGCTCTTGGGCTTTGGGCTATTTGTTACAAGGAGAGCTTAGTTTCAATGTTTGGACAAAATGATGAGGAGGGGAGGAGGAGGGGCTACCAATTCTCTAATGCGGTTCATGACTTCCTTATTATTGGTTGCTGCACGAGCTTAGGACTAGGAATCCAAAACCCGAATAACTTGTTTATTCTTATCCTGATTGTCTATCTTCGGACTCACTGCTTTTATTATGGGCATGTTTTCTCATTGGTTTATTCTCTATTTTGAAAAATACTTTTTTATGGATGCTAAAATTAATAATTTTTTTTAAGTAGTAACTCTTTAACATCCAAACAACCCAATCTGACATTTGTCAGTGCTCAAATTAAGGGAAAATATCATTTAAGTGGAATGTAAGATAAATAATCTTAAATTAATGAAAAACTTTGCAACATTACGACATAATTTTATATACTTTTTCATGAATTTGGTACTATTTTTTAACATTATACTGACACATTATTTCCCCTAAAATTAACAATTCCAAACTCTCTTCAGGGCGCCTAGCCACTAAAACATAACACATCTCTTTGTTTTTACAATTGATGCTTCAATTATTTGGATTACTGATTTATTAAAAATTGAAAGTTAAGTTAAAAGAGAAAACTGTTGAGCTAAATAAATATATGCATTGTTACCACTTTTTTCCTCCATTGTGATCCATCCAAACACATTGTAGAACAAAGACTTCATTTGTCTTCTTCGTTGTAATTTATCCACAACTTCCCACTTTGGTATTCAAAGAAAATGAAAAAGAGATAATAGTATTGGCATGGAGGCCTCCAGTAAAAAAAACACAAAAATAAAAGAAGATAATTTACGATCTCATATTAGACACATTGTGCTCTCGACTTATTGTGTTATAAGATAAATAGGTTTGATTTATTTTTTGGGAAACAAAAAAAGACTACATTATATTTTTTATTCTTTTGTTTTCATTTTTAAGATGCACACTATCCATACCAAAAATGGTAAAAACTATAAAACATAGAGAAATTGTTTAGTTTTATTGGAATAAATATAAATGTTGCATGTGCTCTAATTTTATAATTGTTGATATAAATAACACAACTTATCACTTTTGTGTTATTATTCATTCTTCAAATGTGTGGTGTATAACATACAACCTATCCTAAATGATCACGACTTTCTTGATTCAATCGAAAAGGCAAAAAACTATTTTGTTGGCTTTGATTTTAAAAATATATATTAAAAGTTGGAGATTTGATTACGTATGGTATGATTTATTCCTGTTTTAGAATACTTATAATTTCTTTTCATAACTTAAAAAAGTCAAAAAGTT
The DNA here is from genome assembly GCA_025200525.1 of Camellia lanceoleosa. Taxonomy (NCBI): domain Eukaryota; kingdom Viridiplantae; phylum Streptophyta; class Magnoliopsida; order Ericales; family Theaceae; genus Camellia; species Camellia lanceoleosa. Next base: position 145,592,991 of record CM045770.1, read on the forward strand.
ACTATTCTATTTAAGTCACATCATTTTATTTAAGTTACATCACCTCTCTACCACATCACTTCAAACTCAACCCATACCCAACCCATGTTTCATAAAAAGTCAAAAAGTACAGTTATTTAAATCATCTCAAACCACCTAAAAATGTCCATGTATAAAGATGGTAAATAAAGATCTCATTTTTATTCTGGGATTAATGATTCTTTCTTTTTTGACTTTTTTTCGTTTCAACAAAACAAATGGCTTCTTTATTAAGTCCATTGGGCCGTGATTGGATTGAGTTTACCTAATAATAATAATAATTAGCGGCTTGACACATGGGATGTATGTGCAAATTCGTAAAATAAATATAGCTTCAAATAGTGCATTCAATATATTGAATATATAAATTTAAAAAAAAAATTGAATATATAAATAATTTTGGCTGAACTCAGTATCTTTAACTGAATTTAAATTTTTTAAAAATTGAATATAAAAATAATTAAACACAAATTGAAAGACTAAGGTACCGTTTGGTAACACTTACGTTTTCAATTTTCTGTTTATATTTACAAAAATTTTAAAAACTCAAATAAAAACTTGTTTGGTAAATTTTTAATTTATAAATCAGTGGTCTCAGTTTATAAATTTGGCCAAAAAATGTAAACTAAAAAAATGTGTTTTCATTTTGAGTTGAGTTTTTTTTTGTTTTTATCACCCAACATTAGCCACCACCCGCCACCATTTTCCACCACTGTCTTCCGCCGCCACCACCACCACCACCACCTACCCCCTACCACCACCTGCTATCACCACTCACCACCCACCTGCCACCACCACCCACCACCCGCCACCACCATCCACCTGCCACCAACCAGCCACCACCACCCACCTGCCACCCACTCGCCACCACCACCCACCCATCGCCACTACCACCACCACCACCACCACCACCACCACCCACCACCCACCTACCATCCACCCGCCACCCGCCACTACCATCCACCGTCTGCCACCACCACGCACCACCCACCTGCCACTACCATCCACCCCCCGCCCCTACCACCCCCCCACCACCACCACCCCCACCCACCTGCCACCCACCACCACCACCACCCACCCGCCACCCATCTGCCACCCCCACCCACCACCCACCACCACCACTCACTCGCCACCACCCACCACCCGCCACCATCACCCACCCACCCACCACCACCACTCGCCACCACCCGCCATCCGCCACCCATCTGCCACCACCACCTACCACCCGCCACCACCACCACCGCCACCGCCACCACCACCACCACCCACCACCACCACACCACACCCACCCACCCACCCACCATCACTACCCGCCACCTACTACCACCACACACCCGCCACCTACTTGCCACCACCACCACCGCCACCACCCGCCACCACCACCCACCACCCGCCACTGTCACCCACCCATCCACCGTCACCACCCGCTACCACCACCACCCACTCGCTACCATCCGCCACCCACCCACCCACCCACCACCACCCGCTACCCATCGTCACCACTTTCCACCACCGTTTTCTGCCGCCACTTGTCACCACTTGCCATTTTTCACTCTTTTTTATATTTTTAAATTTTTTAAAATATTTTGCCAATTACCAAACGTGTTTGTAGTTTATGTTTTTCTAAAAATAAATAAAAAATAAACAAAAACCAGATAAATTTTTTGTAAATATAAACTGAAAAACGTAAACGTTATCAAACAGACCCCAAACATTTGTAATAAAAGAGATTTGATAAATATGAAAAAAAAAAAATTAATTAATTAAAAAAAAAAAGGGATATTTGCCAATAAATCTCATCTCGCAAACAAGATTCCAATTAATCTCAAGTTTTTTCTATTAATCTGTTAAGTCCTATTAGTGGAGAGTTTCTTTCCGTGTGGTTCTATTTGTGATTTTAATAGTGTTTTGTTGGCTAAGCAAGGAATTCGTAAAATTCGTAATCCGATCCGGTCCAGTTCAATTCAGTAGGTTTGGATTGATTTTTTTAATCCATGGTTCCGTTTCGGATTGAAAAATTAAAAATTCGTAGTCCACGGATCGGTTCCGAATTGAACCCATGGTTCCGAATTGAAACCGATCCGGACCGTATACAAATAGCCTATATTTATATTATACACCCTCCCACATATTGTTTTCTCTTATTCCGTATAAAGCATAAACCCAAACCTAAATCCGCATAGTATCTTTTTTTTATTGTTTTTGTTTGTTAATTTAAATATTTATGGTGGAACCAGTTTTCTTATGGTTGTTTAAATTCTAAAACAGTATGTCGCTATTGTGGAAAGACATGTTACTATTGTGGAACTAATATGATACTATGTTTATGTTTTTATGAAATTAAAATGTTTTATATCTTTTTTGTTATTTAATTATGTGAATCTGTGGTCCTAAATCGATTCGATACATGTTTAAATAGATTGGCTCGGATTGGTTCCACGATTTAAACAGATTGGATTGGTTCCAATTTTTCAAGAACCGTAGATAACGGGCTAGTCCTAATTTTATCTCAATCCGGACCATACTCACCCCTAGTGTTCTGGTGGACAGCTATACCCTTTTATTAATGTGACAGGTATAATGCGATACTCCAATATGGCAAGTATTAATGTGACACTCCAACGATGTGACACTTTAAAAAAATTAAAAATTCTTTAGTATACTTTTCTTAAATGTTACAACGTGACAAGTATGATGTCATACTCCATAACTTTTACTAAAAAAAATAAAAATAAAAAAAATAAAAATTCCTTAGTGTATTTTTCCCAAGTGTGACAACGAGGCGGGTATGATGTAACACTTCAAAAAAAATAAAGACTCCTTAGTATATTTTTTCAAACGTAACAACATAACAGTATGATGTGACACTCTAAAAAAATTGAAAACTCCTTAGAGCACTTTTTCCAAACGTGACAACGTGGCGGGTATGATGTGACACTCTAAAAAAAATTTAAAACTCCTTAATATACTTTTCTCAAACGTGATGCGTGACACTCTTTAGTGTACTTTTCCCAAACGTGGCAACATGGCGAGTATGGTGTGTAGGTCTCAAAAAATAAAAAAAAACTTCTTAATGTATTTTTCTTAAACGTGACAACGTGGCAGATATGATATGACACTCCAACATGGCAGGTATGATATGACACTCTAAAAAAATTAAAAACTCTTTAATGTACTTTTTCTAAATGTGAAACTCTAACGTGACGGGTATAATGTGACACTAAAAAACTCTTTAGTATACTATTTCAAATGTGATACTCCAATGTGACGGACAAATGAGTCATTATACATTCAAAATGACTAAATGGATCACAAGAAAAAAAAATATGAGACTTATTAATCAATCTCCTCCAAAAAAATTCAAAGATAATGCAAAAGTATATGAGTGATATATATATATATATATATCATATCATATCAAACCTTGAAATTGAAATTAGGGGATGGAACATTTTCACATTTTTTATCTCAATCTCTTTATTAATTAACTAGTAGATATTTTGTGCGATACATGATAATTTATTTTTAAAATGAAAAATTAATTTTGAATCTTAATATTTTGTGTAAAAAAATTCTAACAACTGAAAGCCAAATTACAAATAGATTTGCTAATGATTGATAAAAATTTATGTCACTACATGTGTTATCCTTTGTAAAAGGCTTATAAAAAAAAATTAAAAATAATTTTTAAAAAATTTACATTTTTAACTTGAAATCAAATCATCATTTGTATTAATCTAATTTATCAAAGAATTATGAATTTCACTTATATCAAAATATTTTTTTCTGAAAAAAATAAAAATACAAAAAAATTTATAATATATATAAATTATGATTTGATTATAACTCATGATGTATTTTTTTGATTATTAATTGGAAAGAATTTTGCTAATTTCTTGTGTGGCCTTTGGGCTACCTCTAAGATCTCCAGTCCAGCCGATGTTCAAAGTACACTGTTGTTGCCTTTGTTGTAATTAGGGATGACAATTTACATAATCACATAGAAAAATGAAAAGAAATGGTGACAAATGCTCTATAAATGCATTTGTCCGTAACATTTGTTACTTATCTTTAAAATATTTAATAATTTTATTAACACATACCTTAAAGACACATATCAATAAGTTTTAAAATATTATACATTTTGCAAGAAAATATAAAATTTTCTTAACCTATGTAAACAAGAGCTAATATTTATATTTCAGAAATAGATCAATAGTTAGAATTTGGCCAGTTGTTCATATTTTAATTTGATGAACTCCTCTCACGTGTGGAATGATTTAGTGTACATTATTATGATCAAATTTTAATATATAGTATATAACATGCGTACATGTTACCACTGTCTAGGCCAGCTTTTGCTTCATTGTTCTTGGAGATGAAAAGTTGCAATTACTGGATAGTTTGTCCAAAACATGAGAAATTATTCAAGAATTTGTTTTTTCTTGGGGTTTTTTTTTTTTTTTTTAGATTGGAAAGAAGAAAAAAGAACTAAAGAAAAATCAAATTCTTGAGTTGGATAGTTAGGTATGGTGAGCCTATTTTGGGGCATGTTATAAAAATATTAATACAAAAAATTGAGATGGTTGGATACACTACAACAAAATTGAATTTTTACGGCTTGCGATGCATGCCGTAAAAACTCTTTCACGGCATGCACACAAATGCCGTTATATGACATGCCGTGGAAAGTTAAGCATTATTTACGGCATGCAGGTAAAGTTGTAAAAGGTAATAAATTAAACATTAATGACATACTTTGTATGTTGTATATAACTTTTTACGACATTTTTGTCATGCCATAAATCATCATACTTTCCGTGACATAATTTTGCATGCCGTAGAAGGTTATTTTTGATATATTTATGACATACTTTGTATGCCGTATATAATATTTTACGGCGTTTTCTTGCATGTCATAAATCATCACACTTTTCACGACATAATTTTGTATGTCGTAGAAGGTCATTTTTAATATATATTTATGACATACTTTGTATGCCGTATATAATCTATTACGACATTTTCTTGCATGCTATAAATTATTACACTTTTTACGGCATAATTTTGCATGCCATAAAAAGTTATTTTTAAAATATATATATATATACAAACGCACAAGAACATAACCTTGCCTAGCCGTATGCACATCCAAACAAAGGCAGCAGCTTATAAAGTGCGGCAACTTGTGAACAAACCAAGTAGTAGCTTATAAACTTAAAGCCCTAAATCTCTAAGGCATTAGCATTTTTTGGTAACACTGTTAGAAATATTTCAATTAAATTTGGCTCTTAAACAAGTTAGCTAGACTCATGCAATAAAAAATATGTTAGCATTTTCACTTCCATAATCTAATCTAACCTACATACAGATACATCTCTAAAATACTACGCTTCCCTTGCAAGATAAATGTGTCAGTATACTTAACTAAGCAAGAACTTGCAGATTTTAACAAAAGAAAAATCAAACCAAATTTACTACTGGAAAATCCCCTTTATTTTATATCTCAGCATCACTGTCAACAAACATACACCAGTTTTGTCATGAAACTAGAACTATGCACATCTATGAAGATCCAACATAAATCTGGCCAAAAAAAAAAAAAAGAAAAAGAAGCAATTGACATATTACAAATCAACTAAAGACACCTCATTCACATATTACATTAAGAAAAATGCAAACCTTAGAGGTTGCTTCCAAATGAACGAGATCCTTATCAAAATCCAGCAACTCTGGCATCTTCTCGGCAATGAGCTAATGAAGACAGGAAAACAATTGACATACTTGGCATCTTCTCGGCAATGAGCTGTTTCAGCAGTGTTATTTATCTTTGCTACCCCAGTAGAGGATTTCATTCGATGTTTCAGCTTCAAAGATCAACAAAAAAAAAAACAATATAAGGTATTTAAATAGATTTAGTTTCAAATCTACAGCTTAGATATACTGATGTTACTTTTATTTTGCCATTGCTATGTCTATGTAAATATATAGAAAAGATGAGCTGTTGAGATTACCGGTGGAGGTGAAGTCTGATGATGATCTAGCAGCAGCTGCTAATGGAAGGCCAGTCTACTGCAGAGATAGGTTTTATCGTGCATTAGCAGGAGGCCAATTCTCAGCTGAATATAAACCCTAAACCCTAGTTTGTTCCATTTTTCTCAGATGATTCAACCATAAGGTGAACAAGTTGTTCTAGAAATTTTAGAGTGAATCCCCTATAGTTCTACTCTACATCAGAGAGAAGTAAAATAACTTAACATTCAAGTTAGCTCCATTTAGAAAACCAAAACCCACTGACTCAGATTCTAGGTAGACAATATACAAAAGTGTTTTAAAGTATGCTGCACAAGTTTTTATAAACAACATTGAAATAAGTACCTGAAATTGCCTTAGTTTGTGCAGTAACAACATCCATGGTAGATCCTGATTCTCGTTGCTCAAGAGTCTCTCCAATACAAGCAATTACCTTCAAACCTTGAGAAAGAGCATACGCAACCTTATCTCCAACAAACTGAAATGAAAATGTCCCAAATTATGAACATGTGAAATAATAATCAATAACATAGCTGGCATCATCATAAATGAATAATCGTTGCACCATGAATGAAACAAGGGTTACCTCATTTGATTCATTTAACAGAGCCCTCCTCTCAGAATGACCAAGAATGACCCAAGGAATGCCCATCTTGACGAGCATCTCTGCACTGCACATTCAAAAGAACCAATTTAAATTTTTTGCATTGAAGAAATTTGAAGTACATGATAGATGCTCAGAAATTTGAAGCACATTGTAAAAATGGATAGCTGTAGAAAAAGTTATAATAACTCTAAAGAAGACTAAACTAGGAAATGGGATGCTGAAGTAAATTCATAAAATTAAAATCAGAAATATATGAAACCATTTCTCGATAGAAGGATCATGGTGGGACTAGTGGTGCATGAGGATATACCTCATCTTTCAAATTGGGACATGATACTCAAATAACACGTGTTGATTACTTATCCTTGAGCCATAACACAAGGAAACCTCCTACAACTTTCCAAATGACAATTCTAAAGGAGCAACTGAATGCCTTTTAATTAATTCAACACTTGCCAATGCAATACAGATTATTAAGAGCATGATGAACCATACCTAACCTCACCAGTGAAAGCACCTCCCTTTTTGACCCAACAATTTTGAATCATTATAATAATGTAACACTTCAAAAAAATAGTTATATTTTTATATCAAATTTATCTTAAAAAAATAGACAGAAATATAATTTTAATAATAGACCATTCTTTTTTCATTTGGTGTAGTAAGGAAATGAATCATTATAATAATTAATTAATTCAAAAAATTCAAAAAAAAAATGGGGGGGGTATTTGCCAATAAATCTCATTTCACAAACAAGATTCCAATTAATCTCAAGTTTTTTCTATTAATCTGTTAAGTCCTATTAGTGGAGAGTTTCTTTCCGTGTGGTTCTGTTTGTGATTTTAATAGTGTTTTGTACGGCTAAGCAAGGAATTCGTAAAATCCGTAATCCGATCCGGTCTAGTTCAATTCAGTAAGTTTGGATTGATTTTTTGAATCCATGGCTCCGTTTCAGATTGAAAAATTAAAAGCTCGTAGTCCACGGATCGGTTCCTGATTGAACCCCATGGTTCCGGATTGAAACTGATCCGGACCGTATACAAATAGTATATATTTATATTATACACCCTCCCACATAATGTCTTCTCTTATTCCGTATAAAACATAAACCCAAACCTAAATCCGCGTAGTATCTTTTTTTATTGTTTTTGTTTGTTAGTTTAAATATTTATGGTGAAGCCAATTTTGTTATAGTTGTTTAAATTCTAAAATAGTATATCGCTATTGTAGAAAGACATGTTACTATTGTGGAACTAATATGATGTTATGTTTATGTTTTTATGAAATTAAAATGTTTTATATCTTTTTTGTTATTTAATCATGTGAATATGTCATCCTAAACCGATCCGATCCGTGTTTAAATAGATTGGTTTAGATTGGTTCCACAATTTAAACGGATTGAATTGGTTACAATTTTTCAAGAACCGTAGATAACGAGCTAGTCCTAATTTTACCTCAATCTGGATCATACTCACCCCTAGTGTTTTGGTGGACAGCTATACCCTTTTATTAATATGACAGGTATAATGTGATACTCCAATATGGCAAGTATTAATATGACACTCTAACGATGTGACACTTCAAAAAAATTAAAAATTCTTTACTGTACTTTTCATAAATGTTACAACGTGACAAGTACGATGTCATACTCCATAACTTTTACTATAAAAAAATAAAAATAAAAAAAATAAAAATTCCTTAGTGTATTTTCTCAAAGTGTGACAAGGAAGCGTGTATGATGTAACACTTCAAAAAAAATAAAGACTCCTTAGTATATTTTTCTAAAACGTAACAACATAACGGGTATGATGTGACACTCTAAAAATAATTGAAAACTCCTTGGAGCACTTTTTCCAAACGTGACAACGTGGCGGGTATGATGTGACACTCTAAAAAAAATTTAAAGCTCCTTAATATACTTTTCTCAAATGTGATACGTGACACTCTTTAGTGTACTTTTCCCAAACGTGACAACATGGCGAGTATGATGTGACGCTCTAAAAAAATATAAAAAATTTCTTAATGTATTTTTCTCAAACGTGACAACGTGGCAGATATGATATGACACTCCAACATGGCAGGTATGATATGACACTCAAAAAAAATTAAAAACTTTTTAATGTACTTTTTCTAAATGTGAAACTCTAACGTGACGGGTATAATGTGACACTAAAAAACTCTTTAGTATACTATTTCAAATGTGATACTCCAATGTGACGGACAAATGAGTCATTATACATTCAAAATAACTAAATGGATCACAAGAAAAAAAAATATGAGACTTATTAATCAATCTCCTCCAAAAAAATTCAAAGATAATGCAAAAGTATATGAGTGATATATATATATATATATACTTCATATCAAACCTTGAAATTGAAATTTTTTTCTAAAAATCTATTTCTTACTCCCCCCCCCCCCAAAAAAAAAAAATATATTTGAATATCTATTCCTTAATCATTATTTTTTCTAAAATAAGTAAATTTTCAGAATATATTTTCAACTTACTATTCTCAACCATCCAAGAAATAAGAATTTTTTTTTGTTTTTTAATATTTTATTATTATCATTGTTTTTGGTGTTTCAAAAAATGTTTAAGAACATCCTCATTCTTTTTTTGTGTGTGCAATTTTTCTTTTATTTTTTTGGAAAAGTTTGAAATACTATTGTTTTGGAAACAATTTGAAAATTGAAAAACAGTTTACCTACATTTTAAAGAAATATAGAAAGAAAAAAAAATTGAAAACACAATGAATAAAAAAAAATTATTCCCTTTTTTGTTTTCTTTTTCTGACTTCTCTATTAACCTGTTAAATCAATATGCAAAAAAAACAAACAACTTTTCTTTCGAAGAACACAATGTCGTAAAAACTTTATATATATATATATATTTAAAATGTTTACAAAAAAATTATATAAAAATAAGTTTAAACTCAGAATGATACCCTATATAATTTAAATTCACTAGAAACAAAAAAAAAAAAAAATACTAAAAATAACAGAAAAAAATACTAAAAATAAAAAACACATTTTCAAAAAAATTGAATTAAGAAAATTGGAACCATGTGAATTTTTCATCTCAAAAATGAAAAAAAAAAGTTTAAACATTAAATAAATTGTTTAGACAATAATTGAATTTTAATTTTTTTTTACCCACACAATTTTGAAATTACTATAAGTCGATCGATTCTATAAAAATTAATTTGGAGAATAATTTAGTTACAAGTATGTGCATGCATACACATAAAGTAGCCAATAAATTTTCGACTCAATTAGTTTATCCAGTATGGACTCTAGATAATTTGAAACTTAAAAAGATAATTCTAAATGAGGAATTTTATATATTTTTATTATTTTATGTAAAGTATATTATTTAAAATTTAATTTTTTTTATATTTAGGGGCTTATTGATTTTTAAGGCATAGTTTGGAGGTAAAATAAAATTTCAAATTAAATTTAGTGCTAAGTCAGCAAATTCCATTTGATTGTAATTGAAAATAGACGACGAGAAGTAAATTGGACAGATTTTTTAAAAAAAAATTAAGAATTAAATTAAAATAATACAAAATCTTATTGCCAAATTAATTTTTTGTATAATAATTTTAAAAACAAAATAATATAAAATTTTCTTGATATTTTATCTTAAACTATTTTAATATTTTTATTTTTATTTTTATTGACACCAAAATACATCATCCCATCGTTCAAAAAAAAAAAATAAATAAATAAAAATACATCATCCCAAACCAAACCAAACCATCCCTAATTCACCCCAACATCTCGTTTCATTCATCGTAGTTGTAAGAAACCCTCTTGTCTCTCTCCGTCTCGCTCCTCCTCAACTTGTCGGTTGCCGCCACCGCCGTCGCTAGCCTTGTCGGTCGCCGTCGATCATCCTCTCAGATCGCCGATTTGGTAACTGGTAATCTCCCTTTCTCTTTGCTCTCTTATTTACTCTCCAGATTTGTTTCTCTTGCTCTTCTATTTACTCTCCTTTTGCTATCCAGGTTGTGGGCATTTTTTTTAATATTATTTTTTGATCTTGGAGTGCAATGACCACAGTTGTTTGTCTGTATTAATTTAATTTGGACCGACTAATATTATTTTGTGTTAGATTGTGGCAGTTCTTATTAATCTCTCCCGTTGAAATTGTGGAGATTTTAGGTATATAGACATCTCTCAACCACATCGCCCGAAGCAATCTCTCTCTCTCTCTCTCTCTCTCTGCGTTAACATTTGAAGCTGGTTCTCTGTTTTTTACTTTATTTTTCTGTGCTTCTTACCTGTCAATTGTCTGGTTTTGACCGATCTATTCATATGTTTTTGGTTTATTGATTTATTTCCATGTCTTAGAATCTCTCCATCTATTCCTCAGAAATTCCATATATTTCTATAGGTGAACTTGTATATTAGGGGGAAAAAAGAAAAAAAAAAAAAACTCCAAAAACTAAAAACTAACCGGATGAGTTTTTTTTTTTTCACAGTTCCAAAAATATTAATAAATTTTTTGAATTCTCAAAAAATAATATTTCATCTTTTTCCAAATGCAACACCTTGCCAAACGTTAAGACTTTTGAAGTGCAATGTTATATCTTTGCTATTAGTTCAAAGTTATCAATTCATTCCTCATTCTTTCTTTTAGGTAGTGTTCTGCTGTCACCTTTCTTAAAAAAGGATTTGATTCATGAAACATTATTTGAGAGAGGTAAAGTGTCGCAGAGCAACAGTGATCATCGTGATAAATGATTGTTTGATGTTATAGAATTTTTTTTTTTTTTTTTTTGATTTATTGTCTCAAAATCACATACGGTACGTCAACCTATATTTCTTTTTATATTATTTGGTGTATTAAGGAAATGAATCATTATCAATATCTTTTTCGCAATTGAGGTTGTTGCGGCTGGTGAGCATTACAAGATTTCTTTTTGTCCTTTTTCACTCAACTATAATGCAGGTTTGTTCTTTTTATTTTTGTGTCATCAGAAAAATAAGGCTCTTGACAGCAGAGGTGGTAAAATGTTGAGCACTAGGGATCGAAATTTACCTGAAGATGTTGTGAATGAGATACTCTCAAGGCTGCCCGTGAAATCCCTATTGCGATTCAAATGTGTGTGCAGGTACTGGTACACTCTAATTAAAAATCCTGATTTCATTAGCAAGCACTTTAACCAAGAAAACAATAATGGCCGTCTCCTTGTTCATCATTATATTTCCGACATTGATAGATATGCTATCGCTCTTTTCCCTGATGAAACACTTGCTGGCATACCGCCTTTACATGAAAATCTTGATCATCTACAGATCCCAGATTGTATGGGAGATGTTGTTGGCCCCATTGACGGCATATTTTTGGTACACACTCGGTATAGTGATGGCGACCGTATGGCTCTGTGGAACCCTGCTATGAGAGAGTTTAGACGCCTCCATGTACTCGAACCAATTTTTCCACCAAATTTTCATGCCATTAGAAATGTAGTTGGATTTGGGTTGGATCCATTGACTAGGGATTACAAGATTATTTGGATTCGCAACTTTTATGAAGTGATTGGTGATGAATCAGGTGATGAATTGGGTGATGACATATATTATCCTTATTATGTTGTTGCAGTGTACACTCTAGGTAAAGATTCATGGAGACATTTCGATCTTCTTACGATGCCTACACGTCGTTCCATTTATAATTCTTTATGTGCCACATGCATAAATGGAGCATATTATTGGCTGTGTAGTGTAGTTAATGATGCTAATCGATATGGCATCCTTTCATTTGACATGAGGCTAGAGGAGTTTAGAGATAGAGGTGCTGCTAGTACTAAACATAAATGGGGGTCTCTTTCATTGTACAACGGTTCTATTGGTTTGTTCTTTTCTCAAACTGATTTGACTTTGGAATGTATTATTGATATATGGGTGATGGAGGAGGAAGGGTGTTGGATCAAACTCGTAACAGTAAAACCCATTCCAGAAGTTTCACGTCCGTGTGGGTTTTGGAAGGAGAAGGAGCTTTTCTTTGAAACTTGGACGAGCGAGCTGGTGTTGTTCAACCATGAAACTCATGAGATTAGAAATCTTGAAATGTACGGATGTGGCAGTTTTTCTGGGCTTTGGGCTGTTTGTTACAAAGAGAGCTTAGTTTCATTGTTCGGACAAAATGATGAGGATGGGAGGAGGTGCTACCAATTCTCGGATGCGGTTCATGACTTTTTTATTACCAGTCGCCAGAGCCTAGGGTTTAGGAAACCAAATCCAAAATGACCTATTATTATTGTTATCTGATTGTCGTCTTCGGTTTCCTTTTTCTTTTTCTTTTTTTTGTGTAGTTTGTCTCGTTGGTTTATTTTCTCTGTTCTGAAAATTTGTACTTTTTTTTATGGATGTTGAAATTAATAAATCAAAATTATATATGTTGACTGTCTTTACTTTTTATTATTATTTTGAAGAGTAATACTACATCTCCTAATTTCTACCCCAAACTCCCTCGAATGATAACAATTTATTATTTGCCATATCATTGGGTGAGTTTGGAAAAATTAGGGGATGGAACATTTTCACACTTTTTATCTCAATCTCTTTATTAATTAACTAGTAGTTATTTTGTGCGATACATGATAATTTATTTTTAAAATGAAAAATTAATTTTGAATCTTAATATTTTGTGTAGAAAAATTCTAACAATTGAAAGCCAAATTACAAATCGATTTGCTAATGATTGATAAAAAATTTTGTCACTACATGTGTTATCCTTTGTAAAAGGCTTATAAAAAAAATTCAAGTAATTTTTAAAAAAATTATATTTTTAACTTGAAATCAAATCATCATTTGTATTAATCTAATTTATCAAAAAATTATGAATTTCACTTATATTGAAATATTTTTTTCTGAAAAAAATAAAAATAACGAAAAAATTTATAATATATATAAATAATGACTTGAATATAACTCATGATGTATTTTTTTGATTATTAATTGAAAAGTCTTTTGCTAATTTTTTTTTGTTTTTAATTGTATCTAAAGTGATGCATCAGGTCTTTAATTATATCTTAAGGTGGATTTACTCAAAGGTGGGACAGTAAGAGTTATTCACATTGATGCATAAAAAATTACAAATTCAAATCATAAATAGTGTTTTTAAAAGGAATTAGGCACAAAATTTCTATAACTTTAATAGTTTCAGTTCTTAAAAAGATTCTGATTAATTATATGACACATCATAATAATTATAAATTTTTTATTCCAGCTAAATTATTTTTGCATACATCTTTTGGTAGGGCTAATGAAGGTACATTATCAATAATATTAAAATTTCAAAATTTTTATTTAAAAACTACTCAAGAAACATCAATAGGTGCCTTAAATATATACACTTATTTTGGATGAATCATTATTCTTTAAAATAATACTCTACCATTTATCATTTGGAAGGAGAAGGAGCTTTTCTTTGAAACTCGGACGAACGAGCTGGTGTTGTTCAACCATGAAACTCATGAGATTAGAAATCTTGAAATGTACGGATGTGGCAATTTTCTTGGGCTTTGGGCTGTTTGCTACAAAGAGAGCTTAGTTTCATTGTTTGGACAAAATGATGAGGATGGGAGGAAGTGCTACCAATTCTCTGATGCGGTTCATGACTTCTTTATTACCAGTCGCCAGAGCCTAGGGTTTAGGAAACCAAATCCAAAATGACCTATTATTATTGTTATCTGATTGTCCTCTTCGGTTTCCTTTTTTTTTTTTCTTTTTTTTTGTGTAGGTTGTCTTGTTGGTTTATTTTCTCTCTTCTGAAAATTTGTACTTTTTTTATGGATGTTGAAATTAATAAATCAAAATTATATTTGTTGACCTGTCTTTACTTTTTATTATTATTTTGAAGAGTAATACTACATCTCCTAATTTCTACCCCCGAACTCCCTCGAATGATAACAATTTATTTTTTGCCATATCATTGGGTGAGTTTGGAAAAATTAGGGGATGGAACATTTTCACACTTTTTATCTCAATCTCTTTATTAATTAACTAGTAGGTATTTTGTGCGATACATGATAATTTATTTTTAAAATGAAAAATTAATTTTGAATCTTAATATTTTGTGTAGAAAAATTCTAACAATTGAAAGCCAAATTACAAATAGATTTGCTAATGATTGATAAAAATTTATGTCACTACGTAAAAGGCTTATAATAAAAATTCAAATAATTTTTTAAAAAATTATATTTTTAACTTAAAATTATGAATTTCACTTATATCAAAATATGTTTTTCTGAAAAAAATAAAAATAACTAAAATTTTTATAATATATATAAATTATGACTTGATTATAACTCATGGTATATTATTTTGATTATTAATTGAAAAGTTTTTTGCTAATTTCTTTTGTTTTTAATCGTATCTAAAGTGATGCATCAGGTTTTTAATTATATCTTAAGGTGGGTTTACTCAAAGGTAGGATAGTAAGAGTTATTCACATTGATGCATAAAAAATTATAAATTCAAATCATAAATAGTGTTTTTAAAAAGAATTAGGCACAAAATCGCTATAACCTTAATAGGTTCAGTTCTTAAAAAGATTCTGATTAATTATATGACACATCATAATAATTGTAAATTTTTTATTCAAGCTAAATTATTTTTGCATACATATTTTGGCAGAGCTAATGAAGGTACATTATCAATAATATTAAAATTTCAAAATTTTTATTTAAAAACTACTCAAGAAACATGCCTTAAATATATACAATTATTTTTGATAAATCATTATTCTTTAAAATAATACTCTTACCATTTATCATTTGACATTTGTTAAAAAATTAACAAAAAAAAGTATTGAATTCTATTATTTCAATTAATCAATATTAAATTAGACGTTACACGTGTATATAAATTATTTTTAGAAATGACCGTCGGAACCTTTTGTTAGTAGTTTATCCGAGTCGAATAGTGCGAGTTAACTGGGACAGACAGATATTTGAACAGCCCTAAATCCCAGATTGTCAATCGGCCTGCCCCACTCCCTCAATTGAGTTATCAGATTACAAGTATTTTTATAGAATTTATAACTAAATAATTTTTTTCCAAATAAATAAAGAAATGATGAATAAAAAGTAAATTATCATTAAATGGATATACATGGACACCTGATGAAAGTAACACATTGGCCATTTATTAGTCTCGTAACTTTCGCTAGAATCAATTAGGCCCAACATAGCCCAACCTCTAAGATCTCCAAATTCCGATGTTCAAAGTACACTGCTGTTGCCTTTCTTGTAATTAGGGATGACAATTTACATAATCACATAGAAAAATGAAAAGAAATGTTACGAAAACAGTATGTCGCTATTGTAGAAAGACATATTATTATTATAGAACTAATATGATGCTATGTTTATGTTTTTATGAATTTAAAATGTTTTATATCATTTTTGTTATTTAATTATGTGAATCTGTGGTCCTAAACCGATCTGATCGTGTTTAAATAGATTGGTTCCACGATTTAAACAGATTGGATTGGTTCCAATTTTTCAAAAACCGTAGATAACGGGCTAGTTCTAATTTTACCTCAATCCGGACCATACTCACCCCTAGTGTTCTGGTGGACAGCTATACCCTTTTATTAATGTGACAGGTATAATGTGATACTGCAATATGGCAAGTATTAATATGACACTCCAACGATGTGACACTTCAAACAAAATTAAAAATTCTTCAGTGTACTTTTCCTAAATGTTACAACGTGACAAGTATGATGTCATACTCCATAACTTTTACTAAAAAAAAATAAAAATAAAAAAAACAAAAATTCCTTATTGTATTTTTCCCAAGTGTGACAACGAGGCGGATATGATGTAACACTTCAAAAAAAAATAAAGACTCCTTAGTATATTTTTCTGAAACGTAACAATATGACGGGTATGATGTGACACTCTAAAAAAATTGAAAACTCCTTGGAGCACTTTTTCCAAACGTGACAACGTGGCGGGTATGATGTGGCACTCTTAAAAAAATTTAAAACTCCTTAATATACTTTTCTCAAACGTGATACGTGACACTCTTTAGTATACTTTTTCTAAACGTGACAACATGGCGAGTATGATGTGATGTTCTAAGAAAATAAAAAAAAAAAACTTCTTAATGTATTTTTCTCAAACGTGACAACGTGACGGATATGATATGACACTCCAACATGGCAGGTATGATATGACATTCTAAAAAAAATTAAAAACTCTTTAATATACTTTTTTCAAATGTGACACTCTAACGTGGCGAGTATAATGTGACACTAAAAAACTCTTTAGTGTACTATTTCTAATGTGATACTCCAATGTGACGGACAAATGAATCATTATACATTCAAAATGACTAAATGGATCACAAGAAAAAAAAATATGAGACTTATTCATCAATCCCCCCCTCTCCCCAAAAAAAAAAAATTCAAAGATAATGCAAAAGTATATGAATGATATATATATATATATAGATATCATATCAAACCTTGAAATTGAAATTTTTTTCTGAATATCTATTTCTTACTTCCCCTCCTCCCCCCTCCAAAAAAAAAAAATATATATCTGAATATCTATTCCTTACTCATTATTTTTTCTAAAATAAGTAAATTTTCAGAATATATTTTCAACTTACTATTCTCAGCCATCCAAGAAATAAGAATTTTTTTTGTTTTTTAATATTTTATTATTATCATTGTTTTTTGTGTTTCAAAAAATGTTTAAGAACATCCTCATTCTTTTTTTGTGTGTGCAATTTTTATTTTATTTTTTTGGAAAAGTTTGGAATACTATTGTTTTGGAAACAATTTGAAAATTGAAAAACAGTCTACCTACATTTTAAAGAAATATAGAAAGAAAAAAAAATTGAAAACACAATGAATAAAAAAAATTATTCCCTTTTTTGTTTTCTTTTTCTGACTTCTTTATGAACCTGTTAAATCAATATGCAAAATAAACAAAGAAATTTTTCTTTTGAAGAACACAATGTCGTAAAAACTTTATATATATATATTTAAAATGTTTACAAAAAAATTATATAAAAATAAGTTTAAACTCAGAATGCTACCCTATATAATTTAAATTCACTAGAAACAAAAAAAAAATACTAAAAATAAAAAAACTCATTCTCAAAAAAATTGAATTCAGAAAATTGGAACCAGGTGAATTTTTCATCTCAAAAATGAAAAAAAAAAGTTTAAACATTAAATAAATTCTTTAGACAATAATTGAATTTTAATTTTGTTTTACCCACTTAATTTTGAAATTACTATAAGTCGATCGATTCTATAAAAATTAATTTGGGGAATAATCTAGTTACAAGTAAGTGCATGCGTACACATAAAGTAGCAAATAAATTTTCGACTCAATTAGTTTATTCAGTATGGACTCTGGATAATTTGAAACTTAAAAAGATAATTCTAAATGAGGAATTTTATATATTTTTATTATTTTTTTGTAAAGTATATTACTTAAAATTTAATTTTTTTATATTTAAGGGACTTATTGATTTTTAAGGTATAGTTTGGAGGTAAAATAAAATTCCAAATTAAATTTAGTGCTAAGTCAGCAAATTTCGTTTGATTATAAATGAAAATAGACGACGAGAAGTAAATTGGACAAATTTTTTTCAAAAAAATTAAGAATTAAATTAAAATAATACAAAATCTTAATGCCAAATTCATTTTTGTGTAATAATTTAAAAAACAAAATAATATTTTCTTGATATTTTATCTTAAACTATTTTAATATTTTTATTTTTATTTTTATTGACACCAAAATACAAATATATATATATATCATCCCAAATCAAACCACCCCTAATTCACCCCAACATCTCGTTTCGTTCATCGTATTTGTGAGAAACTCTCTCGTCTCCCTCTGGCTCCTCCTCCTCAACTTGTCGGTTGTCGCCACCGCCGTCGCTAGCCTTGTCGGTCGCCGTCGATCATCCTCTCAGATCGCCGATTTGGTAACTGGTAAGTCTCCCTTTCTCTTTGCTCTCGTATTTACTCTCTAGATTTGTTTCTCTTGCTCTTCTATTTACTCTCCTTTTGCTATCCAGGTTGTGGGCATTTTTTTTAATATTATTTTTTGATCTTGGAGTGCAATGACCACAGTTGTTTGTCTGTATTAATTTAATTTGGACCGACTAATATTATTTTGTGTTAGATTGTGGCAGTTCTTATTAATCTCTCCCGTTGAAATTGTGGAGATTTTAGGTATATAGACATCTCTCAACCACATCGCCCGAAGCAATCTCTGTCAATTGTCCGGTTTTTACCGATCTATTCATATGTTTTTGGTTTGTTGATTTATTTCCATGTCTTAGAATCTCTCCATCTATTCCTCAAAATTCCATATATAGACATCTCTCAACCACATCGCTTGAAGCAATCTCTCTCTCTCTCTGCGTTAACATTTGAAGTGGTTCTCTTTTTTACTTTATTTTTCAGTGCTTCTTATCTGTCAATTGTCCGGTTTTTACCGATCTATTCATATGTTTTTGGTTTATTGATTTATTTCCATGTCTTAGAATCTCTCCATCTATTCCTCAGAAATTCCATATATTTCAGAGATGAACTTGTTTATTAGGGAAAAAGAAAAAGAAACAAAAACTCCAAAAACTAAAAACTAACCGGATGAGTTTTTTTTTTTTTTTCACAGTTCGAAATATTAATAAATTTTTGAATTCTCAAAAATAATATTTCATCTTTTTCCAAATGCAACACTTTGCCAAACGTTAAGACTTTTGAAGTGAAATGTTATATCTTTGCTATTAGTTCAAAGTCAATTCATTCCTCATTCTTTGTTTTAGGTAGTGTTCTGTCACCTTTCTTAAAAAGGATTTGATTCATGAAACATTATTTGAGAGTGGTAAAATGTCGCAGAGCAACTGTGTTCATCGTGATAAATGATTGTTTGATGTTATAGATTTTTTTTTTTTTTTTGATTTATTGTCTCAAAATCACATACGATACGCCAACCTATATTTCTTTTTATATTATTTGGTGTATTAAGGAAATGAATCATTATCAATATCTTTTTTGGAATTGAGGTTGTTGCGGCTGGTGAGCATTACAAGATTTCTTTTTGTCCTTTTCACTCAACTAAAATCTGAGCAGTTTGTTCTTTTTATTTTTGTGTCATCTTGACAGCAGAGGTGGTAAAATGTTGAGCACTAGGGATCGAAATTTACCTGAAGATGTTGTGAATGAGATACTCTCAAGGCTGCCCGTGAAATCCCTGTTGCGATTCAAATGTGTGTGCAGGTACTGGTACACACTAATTAAAAATCCTGATTTCATTAGCAAGCACTTTAACCAAGAAAACAATAATGGCCGTCTCCTTGTTCATCATTATATTTCCGACATTGAAAGATATGCTATCGCTCTTTTCCCTGATGAAACACTTGCTGGCATACCGCCTTTACATGAAAATCTTGATCATCTACAGATCCGAGATCCTATGGGAGATGTAGTTGGCCCCATTGACGGCATATTTTTGGTACACACTTGGTATACTGATGCGATCGTATGGCTCTGTGGAACCCTGCTATGAGAGAGTTTAGACGCCTCCATGTACTCGAACCAATTTTTCCACCAAATTTTCATGCCATTAGAAATGTAGTTGGATTTGGGTTGGATCCATTGACTAGGGATTACAAGATTATTTGGATTCGCAACTTTTATGAAGTGATTCGTGATGAATCAGGTGATGAATCAGGTGATGATGTATTTTATCCTTATTATGTTGTTGCAGTGTACACTCTAGGTAAAGATTCATGGAGACATTTCGATCTTCTTACGATGCCTACACATCGTTTCATCAATAATTCTTTATGTGCCACATGCATAAATGGAGCATATTATTGGCTGTGTACTGTAGTTAATGATGGTAATCGATATGGCATCCTTTCATTTGACATGAGGCTAGAGGAGTTTAGAGAGATAGAGGTGCCTGCTAGTACTAAACATAAATGGGGGGATCTTTCATTGTACAACGGTTCTATTGGTTTGTTCTTTTCTCAAACTGATTTGACTTTGGAATGTATTATTGATATATGGGTGATGGAGGAGGAAGGGTGTTGGATCAAACTAGTAACAAGAAACCCTTTCCGAAGTTTCACGTCCGTGGGTTTTGGAAGGAGAAGGAGCTTTTCTTTGAAACTTCGGATTTAACGAGCAGTGGTGTTGTTCAACCATGAAACTCATGAGATTAGAAATCTTGAAATGTATGGAGATGGCGGTTTTCTTGGGCTTTGGGCTGTTTGCTACAAAGAGAGCTTAGTTTCATTGTTCGGACAAAATGATGAGGATGGGAGGAGGTGCTACCAATTCTCTGATGCGGTTCAGGACTTCTTTAGGAAACCAGAGCCTAGCGTTTAGGGAACCAAATCCAAAATGAACTATTATTATTATTATCTGATTTTCCTCTTCGGTTTCCTTTTTTTTATTTTTTTATTTTTGTGTGTGTAGGTTGTCTCGTTGGTTTATTTCTCTCTTCTGAAAATTTGTACTTTTTTTTGTGGATGTTGAAATTAATAAATCAAAATTATATATGTTGACCTGTCTTTACTTTTTATTTTTATTTTGAAGAGTAATACTACATCTCCTAATTTCTACCCCCGAACTCCCTCGAATGATAACAATTTATTTTTTGCCATATCATTGGGTGAGTTTGGAAAAATTAGGGGATGGAACATTTTCACACTTTTTATCTCAATCTCTTTATTAATTAACTAGTAGGTATTTTGTGCGATACATGATAATTTATTTTTAACATGAAAAATTAATTTTGAATCTTAATATTTTGTGTAGAAAAATTCTAACAATTGAAAGCCAAATTATAAATAGATTTGCTAATGATTGATAAAAATTTATGTCACTATGTAAAAGGTTTATAAAAAAAATTCAAATAATTTTTAAAAAAATTATATTTTTAACTTGAAATCAAATCATCATTTGTATTAATCTAATTTATCAAAAAATTATGAATTTCACTTATATCAAAATATTTTTTTTTTGAAAAAAATAAAAATAACTAAAATTTTTATAATATATATAAATTATGACTTGATTATAACTCATGGTGTATTGTTTTGATTATTAATTGAAAAGATTTTTACTAATTTCTTTTGTTTTTAATCGTATCTAAAGTGATACATCAGGTCTTTAATTATATCTTAAGGTGGGTTTACTCAAAGGTAGGATAGTAAGAGTTATTCACATTGATGCATAAAAAATTATAAATTCAAATCATAAATAGTGTTTTTAAAAAGAATTAGGCACAAAATCTCTATAACCTTAATAGGTTCAGTTCTTAAACGGATTCTGATTATTTATATGACACATCATAATAATTGTAAATTTTTTATTCCAGCTAAATTATTTTTGCATACATATTTTGGCAGAGCTAATGAAGGTACATTATCAATAATATTAAAATTTCAAAATTTTTATATAAAAACTACTTAAGAAACATGCCTTAAATATATATAATTATTTTTGATGAATCATTATTCTTTAAAATAATACTCTTACCATTTATCATTTGGCATTTGTTAAAAATTTAACAAAAAAAAGTATTGAATTCTATTATTTCAATTAATCAATATTAAATTAGACGTTACGCGTGTATATAAATTATTTTTGAAAATGACTGTCGGAACCTTTTGTTAGTAGTTTATCCGAGTCGAATAGAGCGAGTTAACTGGGACAGACAGATATTTGAACAGCCCTAAATCCTAGATTGTCAATCCGCCTGCCCCGCTCCCTCAATTGAGTTATCAGATTACAAGTATTTTTATAGAATTTATAACTAAATAATTTTTTCCCAAATAAATAAAGAAATGATGAATAAAAAGTAAATTATCATTAAATGGATATACATGGACACCTGATGAAAGTAACACATCGGCCATTTATTAGTCTTGTAACTTTCTGCTAGAATCAATTAGGCCCAACATAGCCCAACCTCTAAGATTTCCAGTCCAGCCGATGTTCAAAGTACACTGTTGTTGCCTTTCTTGTAATTAGGGATGACAATTTACATAATCACATAGAAAAATGAAAAGAAATGTTACTAAAACAGTATGTCGCTATTGTAGAAAGACATGTTACTATTATAGAACTAATATGATGCTATGTTTATGTTTTTATGAAATTAAAATGTTTTATATCATTTTTGTTATTTAATTATGTGAATCTGTGGTCCTAAACCGATCTAATCCGTGTTTAAATAGATTGGTTCAGATTGGTTCCACGATTTAAACGGATTGGATTGGTTCCAATTTTTCAAAAACCGTAGATAACGGGCTAGTTCTAATTTTACCTCAATCCGGACCATACTCACCCCTAGTGTTCTGGTGGACAGCTATACCCTTTTATTAATGTGACATGTATAATGTGATACTGCAATATGGCAGGTATTAATATGACACTCCAACGATGTGACACTTCAAAAAAATTAAAAATTCTTTAGTGTACTTTTCCTAAATGTTATAACGTGACAAGTATGATGTCATACTCCATAACTTTTACTAAAAAAAAATAAAAATAAAAAAAATAAAAATTCCTTATTGTATTTTTCCCAAGTGTGACAACGAGGCGGATATGATGTAACACTTCAAAAAAAAATAAAGACTCCTTAGTATATTTTTCTGAAACGTAACAATATGACGGGTATGATGTGACACTCTAAAAAAATTGAAAACTCCTTGGAGCACTTTTTCCAAACGTGACAACGTGGCGGGTATGATGTGGCACTCTTAAAAAAATTTAAAACTCCTTAATATACTTTTCTCAAACGTGATACGTGACACTCTTTAGTATACTTTTTCTAAACGTGACAACATGGCGAGTATGATGTGACGTTCTAAGAAAATAAAAATAAAAAACTTCTTAATGTATTTTTCTCAAACGTGACAACGTGATGGATATGATATGACACTCCAACATGGCAGGTATGATATGACATTCTAAAAAAATTAAAAACTCTTTAATATACTTTTTCCAAATGTGACACTCTAACGTGGCGAGTATAATGTGACACAAAAAAACTCTTTAGTGTACTATTTCTAATGTGACACTCCAATGTGACGGACAAATGAGTCATTATACATTCAAAATGACTAAATGGATCACAAGAAAAAAAATATGAGACTTGTTGATCAATCCCCCCCCTCCAAAAAAAAAAAAAAAAAAATTCAAAGATAATGCAAAAGTATATGAATGATATATATATATATATATCATATCAAACCTTGAAATTGAAATTTTTTTTCTGAATATCTATTTCTTACTTCCCCTCCCCCCCCCCCAAAAAAAAAATCTGAATATCTATTCCTTACTCATTATTTTTTCTAAAATAAGTAAATTTTCAGAATATATTTTCAACTTACTATTCTCAGCCATCCAAGAAATAAGAATTTTTTTTGTTTTTTAATATTTTATTATTATCATTGTTTTTTGTGTTTCAAAAAATGTTTAAGAACATCCTCATTCTTTTTTGGGAGCTTTTTCCATAAATCCATCTTTAATAACTTATGTTCCATTCAACCCATATTCTTTTTGACTATTCCATTAGGTCCTATTTGAGATAAGAAGACCAAAATACCTTTTTCATCTACTTATGTTCTATTTAGTTCATATTATTTTCTTATGTTTCAATAAGTCCTATGGGTGACATAATTACCAAAATACCCCTAATGTGAATGTTCACACCGTCAATGTGAATGTTCATATCGTCAATGTGTAGGGGCCCGGCCCATGTACAATGTGAATATTTACATTGACATGTTAGCATTCACATTGATAGAAGTGTAAAATTAGCCCGCGGCCCGAGGCGAGCCCGGTCCGGCCCGTGACAATGTGAATATTCACATTGACATATTAACATTCACATTGATAAGACTGTAAAATTGGCCCGCGGCCCGAAGCCCGTGGGCGGCCCGGGGCGAGCCCGGCCCTGCCCGTGACAATGTGAATATTCACATTGACATATTAACATTCACATTGATAAGACTGTAAAATTGGCCCGCAGCCCGGGGCGAGCCCGGCCCGGCCCGTGACAATGTGAATATTCACATTGACATATTAACATTCACATTGATAGGAGTGTAAAATTAGCTCGCGGCCCGTGAGAGGCCCGAAGCCCGCCCGCTGCTCGGGGCGGGCCCGACCCGGCCCGTGACAATATGAATATTCACATTTGACATGTTAACATTCACATTGATAAGAGTGTAAAATTGACTCGCGTCCCATGGGCGGCCCGGGGCGAGCCCGGCCCGGCTCGTGACAATGTGAATATTCACATTTACATATTAACATTCATATTGATAGGAGTGTAAAATTAGCCTGGAGGTGTGAGCCCGCCTGGCAAGCCTTGCTGGGATGGGCCCGGCCCGGCCCGTGACAATGTGAATATTCACATTGACATATTAATATTCACATTGATAGGAGTGTAAAATTGGCCCGCGGCCCGAAGACGACAGCCTCGGGTCGGGCCGGTGGGCCTGGGCCTAGGCTCGAGCTTAGGCCGGGCTTGGGCGGGCCTGGCCATTTTTTTTTTAATTCTTTTTAATTTTTTCTACCAAAATTTTATTATTTTCCACAAAAAAAGACATTGTGCCTCAGGTGGGCTGGGCCTCGGACCGAGCCTTGAATGAGCCTTAAGCGGGCCGATGGGCCGGGCTGGGCTTTAAAGTGATGGCCTAGGCCCTAACCTAGGATCTCGGACATGCTCGGGCCCGGACCCAAACGAGCCTGCCCCTGGCCGTTGGCGGGCTTCGAGTAGCCCACGGGCTGC
The DNA here is from genome assembly GCA_025200525.1 of Camellia lanceoleosa. Taxonomy (NCBI): domain Eukaryota; kingdom Viridiplantae; phylum Streptophyta; class Magnoliopsida; order Ericales; family Theaceae; genus Camellia; species Camellia lanceoleosa. The sequence continues at coordinate 145,618,452 of CM045770.1, forward strand.
GGGCCAATTTTACATTCCTATCAATGTGCATGTTAACATGTCAATGTGAATATTCACATTGTCAACGGGCCGAGCCGGGCCTACCCCGGGTTGAGGGCGAGCTTTGGGCAGCGGACAAATTTTACACTCCTATCAATGTTAATGTTAACATGTCAATGTGAATATTCACATTGTCACGGGTTGGGCCAGGCGGCGTCTTCAAGCCGTCACACAGTCATGGGCCAATTTTACACTCTTACCATTGTGAATGTTAACATATTAATGTGAATATTCACATTATATTCTTCCTGCGGGTGAGGTCATCCACATTGTCAAGGGCGGCCCGGCGCGTTTGGCGGCGGGCTTTGGTCGCCATGGGTCATGAGCCAATTTTATACTCTTATCAATGTGAATGTTAACATATCAATGTGAATATTCACATTGTCAACACGCCGGGTCGGGCCCGCCCCGGGCCGTCCACGGGCCATTGGAGGGTTTCGGGCAGCCACGGGGCGCGGGCTAATTTTATACTCTTATCAATGTGAATGTTAACATGTCAATGTAAATATTTACATTGTCAACAGGCCGGGCCGGGCCCACCCCGGGTGCCCACGGGCCGTGGGCGGAATTTGGGTAGCCACGGGGCGCGGGCCAATTTTATACTCTTATCAATGTGAATATTAACATGTCAATGTGAATATTCACATTGTCAATGGGCCGGGTCGGGCCCGTCCTGGGCCACGGGCAGGCTTTTGGCCGCCCACAGGACGCTGGCCAATTTTATACTCTTATCAATGTGAATGTTAACATGTCAATGTGAATATTCACATTGTCAACGGGCCGGGCCGGGCCTGCCCCGGGCCGCGGGCGACTTTTGGCCGCCCATGAGACGCGGACCAATTTTTATACTCTTATCAATGTGAATGTTAACATGTCAACGTGAATATTCACATTGTCAACGGCCCGGACCGGGCCGCCCATGGACTGCGGGCGGGTTTCGCGCCGCCACGGGACGCGGGCCAATTTTACACTTCTATTAATGTGAATTTTAACATGTCAATGTGAATATTCATATTGTCAACGGGCCGAGCCCGCCCCGGCTCACTGGCGGGTTTCGGGCTGTCCACGGGCCAATTTTACATTCCTACCAATGTCAATTTTAAAATATGAATGTTCATATCATAAATTGCTAACCGTTCAAAAAATATTTATAAGGGTATCAAAATTAAATATAAGGGCATAAGTGTCCAAGAAAATAGTGTAAATCAAGAAAAATGACTTTATGGAATAAAACTATACATACATAGGACTAAATGGGTTAAAAAATTCTTTCATGGACTTCTTGGGCTAAAACACTTCTAAATAGGATTTATCAATAATTTTCCCTTCTTTTTTTGTGTGTGCAATTTTTATTTTATTTTTTTGGAAAAGTTTGGAATACTATTGTTTTGGAAACAATTTGAAAATTGAAAAACAGTCTACCTACATTTTAAAGAAATATAGAAAGAAAAAAAAATTGAAAACACAATGAATAAAAAAAAAATTTATTCCCTTTTTTGTTTTCTTTTTCTGACTTCTCTATTAACCTGTTAAATCAATATGCAAAATAAACAAAGAAATTTTTCTTTTGAAGAACACAATGTCGTAAAAACTTTATATATATATATATTTAAAATGTTTACAAAAAAAATATATAAAAATAAGTTTAAACTCAGAATGCTACCCTATATAATTTAAATTCACTAGAAAAAAAAAAAAACTAAAAATAATAGAAAAAAATACTAAAAATAAAAAAACTCATTCTCAAAAAAATTGAATTCAGAAAATTGGAACCAGGTGAATTTTTCATCTCAAAAATGAAAAAAAAAAGTTTAAACATTAAATAAATTCTTTAGACAATAATTGAATTTTAATTTTGTTTTACCCACTTAATTTTGAAATCACTATAAGTCGATGGATTCTATAAAAATTAATTTGGGGAATAATCTAGTTACAAGTATGTGCATGCGTACACATAAAGTAGCCAATAAATTTTCGACTCAATTAGTTTATTCAGTATGGACTCTGGATAATTTGAAACTTAAAAAGATAATTCTAAATGAGGAATTTTATATATTTTTATTATTTTTTTGTAAAGTATATTATTTAAAATTTAATTTTTTTATATTTATTGATTTTTAAGGCATAGTTTGGAGGTAAAATAAAATTTCAAATTAAATTTACTGCTAAGTCAACAAATTCCATTTGATTGTAATTGAAAATAGACGACGAGAAGTAAATTGGACAAATTTTTTTTTAAAAAAAATTAAGAATTAAATTAAAATAATACAAAATCTTATTGCCAAATTAATTTTTGTATAATAATTTTAAAAACAAAATGATATAAAATTTTCTTGATATTTTATCTTAAACTATTTTAATATTTTTATTTTTATTTTTATTTTTATTGACACCAAAATACATCATCCCATCGTTCAAAAAAAAAATAAATAAATAAATAAAAATACATCATCCCAAACCAAACCAAACCAAACCATCCCTAATTCACCCCAACATCTCGTTTCATTCATCGTAGTTGTAAGAAACTCTCTTGTCTCTCTCCGTCTCGCTCCTCCTCAACTTGTCGGTTGCCGCCACCGCCGTCGCTAGCCTTGTTTGCCGTCGTCGATCATCCTCTCAGACGCCGATTTGGTAACTGGTAAGTCTCCTTTCTCTTTGCTCTCTTATTTACTCTCCAGATTTGTTTCTCTTGCTCTTCTATTTACTCTCCTTTTGCTATCCAGTTGTGGGCATTTTTTTAATATTATTTTTGATCTTGGAGTGCAATGACCACGCTTGTTTGTCTCGTATTAGTTTAATTTGGACTGACTAATATTATTTTGTGTTAGATTGTGGCTGTTCTTATTAATCTCTCTGTTGAAATTGTGGAGAATTTAGGTATATAGACATCTCTCAACCACATCGCTCAAGCAATCTCTCACTCTCTCTGCATTAACATTTGAAGTTTGGTTCTCTGCTTTTTTACTTTATTTTTCTCAGGCTTCTTATCATCAATTGTCTGGTTTTTACCGATCTATTCATATATTTTTGGTTTATTGATTTATTTCCATGTCTTAGAATCTCTCCATCTATTCCTCAGAAATTCCATATATTTCTATAGGTGAACTTGTATATTAGGGGGAAAAAAGAAAAAAAAAAAAACTCCAAAAACTAAAAACTAACCGGATGAGTTTTTTTTTTTTTCACAGTTCCAGAAATATTAATAAATTTTTTGAATTCTCAAAAAAATAATATTTCATCTTTTTCCAAATGCAACACCTTGCCAAACGTTAAGACTTTTGAAGTGAAATGTTATATCTTTGCTATTAGTTCAAAGTTATCAATTCATTCCTCATTCTTTCTTTTAGGCAGTGTTCTGCTGTCACCTTTCTTAAAAAAGGATTTGATTAATTCATGAAACATTATTTGAGAGAGGTAAAATGTCGCAGAGCAACTGTGATCATTGTGATAAATGATTGTTTGATGTTATAGAATTTTTTTTTTTGATTTATTGTCTCAAAATCACACACGATACGTCAACCTATATTTCTTTTTATATTATTTGGTGTATTAAGGAAATGAATCATTATCAATATCTTTTTTGCAATTGAGGTTGTTGCAGCTGGTGAGCATTACAAGATTTCTTTTTGTCCTTTTTCACTCAACTAAAATGCAGGTTTGTTCTTTTTATTTTTGTGTCATCAGAAAAATAAGGCTCGACAGCAGAGGTGGTAAAATGTTGAGCACTAGAGATCGAAATTTACCTGAAGATGTTGTGAATGAGATACTCTCAAGGCTGCCCGTGAAATCCCTATTGCGATTCAAATGTGTGTGCAGGTACTGGTACACTCTAATTAAAAATCCTGATTTATTAGCAAGCACTTTAACCAAGAAAACAATAATGGCCGTCTCCTTGTTCATCATTATATTTCCGACATTGATAGATATGCTATCGCTCTTTTCCCTGATGAAACACTTGCTGGCATACCACCTTTACATGAAAATCTTGATCATCTACAGATCCCAGATGGTATGGGAGATGTTGTTGGCCCCATTGACGGCATATTTTTGGTACACACTCGGTATAGTGATGGCGACCGTATGGCTCTGTGGAACCCTACTATGAGAGAGTTTAGACGCCTCCATGTACTCGAACCAATTTTTCCACCAAATTTTCATGCCATTAGAAATGTAGTTGGATTTGGGTTGGATCCATTGACTAGGGATTACAAGATTATTTGGATTCGTAACTTTCATGAAGTGATTCGTGATGAATCAGGTGATGAATCAGGTGATGACATATTTTATCCTTATTATGTTGTTGCAGTGTACACTCTAGGTAAAGATTCATGGAGACATTTCGATCTTCTTACGATGCCTACACATCGTTCCATCGATAATTCTTTATGTGCCACATGCATAAATGGAGCATATTATTGGTCGTGGTAATCGTAGTTAATGATGGTAATCGATATGGCATCCTTTCATTTGACATGAGGCTAGAGGAGTTTAGAGAGATAAGAGGTGCCTGCTAGTACTAAACATAAATGGGGGGATCTTTCATTGTACAACGGTTCTATTGGTTTGTTCTTTTCTCAAACTGATTTGACTTTGGAATGTATTATTGATATATGGGTGATGGAGGAGGAAGGGTGTTGGATCAAACTAGTAACAGTAAAACCCTTTCCAGAAGTTTCACGTCCGTGTGGGTTTTGGAAGGAGAAGGAGCTTTTCTTTGAAACTCGGACGAGCGAGCTGGTGTTGTTCAACCATGAAACTCATGAGATTAGAAATCTTGAAATGTACGGATGTGGCAGTTTTTCTGGGCTTTGGGTTGTTTGTTACAAAGAGAGCTTAGTTTCATTGTTTGGACAAAATGATGAGGATGGGAGGAGGTGTTACCAATTCTCGGATGCGGTTCATGACTTTTTTATTACCAGTCGCCAGAGCCTAGGGTTTAGGAAACCAAATCCAAAATGACCTATTATTATTGTTATCTGATTGTCGTCTTCGGTTTCCTTTTTCTTTTTCTTTTTTTTGTGTAGGTTGTCTCGTTGGTTTATTTTCTCTGTTCTGAAAATTTGTACTTTTTTTTATGGATGTTGAAATTAATAAATCAAAATTATATATGTTGACCTGTCTTTACTTTTTATTATTATTTTGAAGAGTAATACTACATCTCCTAATTTCTACCCCAAACTCCCTCGAATGATAACAATTTATTATTTGCCATATCATTGGGTGAGTTTGGAAAAATTAGGGGATGGAACATTTTCACACTTTTTATCTCAATCTCTTTATTAATTAACTAGTAGGTATTTTGTGCGATACATGATAATTTATTTTTAAAATGAAAAATTAATTTTGAATCTTAATATTTTGTGCAGAAAAATTCTAACAATTGAAAGACAAATTATAAATAGATTTGCTAATGATTGATAAAAATTTATGTCACTATGTAAAAGGCTTATAAAAAAAATTCAAATAATTTTTAAAAAAATTATATTTTTAACTTGAAATCAAATCATCATTTGTATTAATCTAATTTATCAAAAAATTATGAATTTCACTTATATCAAAATATTTTTTTCTAAAAAAAATAAAAATAACTAAAAATTTTATAATATATATAAATTATGACTTGATTATAACTCATGGTGTATTATTTTGATTATTAATTGAAAAGATTTTTACTAATTTCTTTTGTTTTTAATCGTATCTAAAGTGATACATCAGGTCTTTAATTATATCTTAAGGTGGGTTTACTCAAAGGTAAGATAGTAAGAGTTATTCACATTGATGCATAAAAAATTTTAAATTCAAATCATAAATAGTGTTTTTAAAAAGAATTAGACACAAAATCTCTATAACCTTAATAGGTTCAGTTCTTAAAAGGATTCTGATTAATTATATGACACATCATAATAATTGTAAATTTTTTATTCCAGCTAAATTATTTTTGCATACATATTTTGGCAGAGCTAATGAAGGTACATTATCAATAATATTAAAATTTCAAATTTTTTATTTAAAAACTACTCGAGAAACATGCCTTAAATATATATAATTATTTTTGATGAATCATTATTCTTTAAAATAATACTCTTACCATTTATCATTTGGCATTTGTTAAAAATTTAACAAAAAAAAGTATTGAATTCTATTATTTCAATTAATCAATATTAAATTAGACGTTACACGTGTATATAAATTATTTTTAGAAATGACCGTCGGAACCTTTTGTTAGTAGTTTATCCGAGTCGAATAGAGCGAAGTTAATCGGAGATGACAGATATTTGAACAGTCCTAAATCCTGATTGTCAATCCGCCGCCCTACTCCCTCAATTGAGTTATCGATTACAAGTATTTTTATAGAATTTATAACTAAATAAGTTTTTTCCAAATAAATAAAGAAATGATGAATAAAAAGTAAATTATCATTAAATGGATATACATGGACACTGATGAAAGTAACACATTGGCCATTTATTAGTCTCAGAACTTCGCTAGAATCAATTAGGCCCAACATAGCCCAACCTCTAATTTCTCCATCCAAATAGATGTTCAAAGTACATCTTTGTTGCCTTTCTTGTAATTAGGGATGACAATTTACATAATCACATAGAAAAATGAAAAGAAATGGTGACAAATGCTCTATAAATGCATTTGTCCCTAACATTTGTTACTTATCTTTAAAATATTTAATAATTTTATTACCACATACCTTAAAGATAAATATCAATAAGTTTTAAAATATTATACATTTTGCTAGAAAATATAAAATTTTCTTAACCTATGTAAACAAGAGCTAATATTTATATTTCAGAAATAGATCAATAGTAAGAATTTGCCCAGTTGTTCATATTTTAATTTGATGAACTCCTCTCACGTGTGGAATGATTTAGTGTACATTATTATGATCAGATTTTAATATATAGTATATAACATGCGTACATGTTACTACTATCTAGGCCAGCTTTTGCTTCATTGTTCTTGGACATGAAAAGTTACAATTACTAGATTGTTTGTCCAAAACATGAGAAATTATTCAAGAAATTGTTTTTTTTTTTTTTTTTTTTTTAAAGATTGGAAAGAAGAAAAAAGAACTAAAGAAAAATCAAATTCTTGAGTTGGATAGTTAGGAATGGTGAGCCTATTTTGGGGCATGTTATAAAAATATTAATACAAAAAATTGAGATGGTTGGATATTAGTAGTTATATTTTTATATCAAATTTATCTTAAAAAAATAGACAGAAATATAATTTTAATAATAGACCATTCTTTTTTCATTTGGTGTATTAAGGAAATGAATCATTATAAATATCTTTTTTGCAATTGGGGTTGTTGCAGGTGGTGAGCATTACAAGATTTCTTTTGGTCCTTTTTTTCTCAACTAAAATCAATAACAAAATTGTTCTTTTTATTTTGTGTCATCAGAAAAAATAAGGCTCTTGCCGCAGAGGCAGTAAAATGTTGAGCAACAGCGATCAAAATTTACCTGAAGATGTTGTGAATGAGATACTCTCAAGGCTGCCTGTGAAATCCCTGTTGCGATTCAAATATGTCTACAGGTATTGGTACCCTCTAATTAAAAGCCCTGATTTCATTAGCAAGCACTTTAACCAGGAAAATAATAATGGTCGTCTCCTTGTTCAGCATTATATTTTCGACATTGATAGATATGCTATCGCTCTTTTCCCAGATGAAACACTTGCTGACATACCACCTTTGCATGAAAATCTTGATCATCTACAGAGCCCAAAAGATATAGGAAATGTTGTTGGCCCCATTGACTGTAACGCCCTCAAAATAATACATAAAATCCATCATTTTAGACTTGCAATGATATAAGAGGAATCAACATCTTTCTATTCATCAGAGTAGTTCTTACAACAGTATTACATGTTAACAACAAAAGCAAATACCTTAGAGGCTTACAGCTTTCCAAGTCAACACTTGGTTACAAAGAGAAGAGTACTAACTCTATACAAAATAAGCCCTTGGCTTGAAATACATGTAATACAAACAAAATAATCAAAAAGAGCCATTTACTCCCAGAACCATCCAAGCTATGTCCTTGGAGGTGGCATGCTACCTGTACCTGAAAATGATGTCCCATAAAGGGTGAGCCAACGCCCAGTAGAGATATGCTAAACACAACATGAGCAGTAACTAAGACATTAGCAATTGATAAATGTTTGACTCACATAAGCCAATTCATATACCATTTTCATTGCATGACAACTGTGTCCATGTTTCCTTTCATTTTTCCATTTCTTTTCACATTCTCAATTCATGACTATGGCTCAGAACCTGGCCAACAATTTAATAGTAATTCATACTAAACATTTCCCATTTCACAATAGATAAGCACACTAGCTATATCAACTCCTCGATAGATAGGCATACAAGCTATACCAACATTCCAACAGATAAGCATATGAGCTGTATCCACACTTCAACAGATAAGCATATGAGCTATATCAACACTTCCATAGATAAGCATATGAGCTATATCAACACATTAGCTGACAAGCATATGAGCTGTGTCAACGGAGTCCATCCCCTATCTTCTCCCATACAGTATCCGGTTTAGAGGTCCATCCCCCATCTTCTCCTAAACCGTGGAGTACGTCCCCTATCTCCTCCTATACACATAACGTATATACACATAGGTTATATGCATAATCAATCAATACATAAAGTTAATGTATTCTGTCAACCGTCATACTCTATGACACATCCAATTGATTAGTTTTAGTTTGCCTAATCATCATACATTGTCTACAACAATCAAGACTACCCTCCATCGGTAGCCCAAAGCAATTATTTCTAAATAGATAAATAATGCATCAACTGATAATTTATCCATATTTCCAAAAGTGAGCGATTAACAAATCCAACTTCACTATTCCATCTCATAATGAACCAATTTCATTATATTCAACTCAATTTCACAAATCCATAACTTTCCCAAATTAATTATACCAATTAATTTATATACAAATTAGGGCTTTCTTCCCATTTTCTCAATATTAACCCAATGGTTCAAATATCAACAACCAACAACAATAACTTCATTTTGAAACCCAAATTACACATTTAAGAATCAAAATAACAAAACCCTCTTTCATAACTTTTGAAACCCTAAGTCCCAAAACCAAACCATCTAAACAACATGCTCAAAATCTAGGTCAAAACCCATAAGAGTGAGTAGGAATACCTACCTCAAATTCAGAGCTCAAAGGAAGAAAATGACGAAACTCAAAGTGCTCTAAAACTCAATATGCTAGGATCAAAACGTAGCCCTCGATGATCAACACAACTTTTGTAAAGGCCCAAGGTGAGGAAATCACTCATACTAGATCAATACCTAGAGAGAAGTTGAGGTTCTAGTGAGAGAAGCTCTCCAATGGTGTTTTTGAAAAGTAAGAGAGAGAAATGGAGTTGAAAAAGTGATCCAAAAAGTCAGATCTCAGAGTGATATACTGCCGCCCGCCGGCGTGAAACCCCGCCGAGCGCCACTCACAGACTCGCCGAAGGCCCAAACCGCCGAGCGTCGGATACACGCTCCCAGAACTTTTGCAGAACCAGGTCCCCGCTCGAGCGTCACACACACAAACTCCCGCTCGAGCGTCCAACGCTGTAGAGGAAAATACTGGAAGATGGATTTTCCCACTCAAGCATCAAAACCCCCACTCGAGCGGACAGGCCAAAATCTGGGCAACTACTTTTGGTTTCTAAGCTCAACCAACCTGTTTCAAACCTGCCCAACACAACCCAAGACTCAAAGAGTAAAGGATGTAAACAAGATATACACAACAACCAACTCCACGGAACCTAAGTCCGGATACAACAAATAAAGAAAGGGAAGCCGGGATCGCTATAACCTCCCCCCTTAAAGAATTTCGTCCCCGAAATTAAATACGAGTTTTCAAAAACAAGTTTTCTCCATTCCCAACAATATTACAACGTAATGTTAAACAACCCGACCTATTACCGGTCAATTTCATCTCTTTTCAAGAGGCAAATCACAATATATAAAACAACCTGCATGATCAACATGCATTCCTTTGAAATTTGACAATTTCATCACATTTTCCACAATTCCATAACACATGCAACATTAATATCATGCTTGCATTTCCACAACATACTTAACATACACAATGTTAACACAAACTTCCATTTTGAGGCAAGTTCCAAAGCATACTTCCATAAACCAAAACATCTACAATGTTTCACAACTTAAGACATATATAATGCTCTTAAAGTTCGATAATATTACAAAATTTCAATGCATGATTACACATCAACAAACATGTCCGGATATTTCTCGCGGACCTCCAACTCACGTTCCCAAGTGACTTCCTCCATTTCGTGATGTTTCCACAAAACCTTTACTAAGGGAATGGTCTTGCCTCGCAAGACTTCATCCCGCCTATCCAAGACCTGAACCGGTCTCTCCTCATACGAGGCATCCTCATCTACCTCCAAATCGGTCCAATCCAACACATGGGACGGATCCGGCTCATACTTCCAAAGCATGCTAACATGAAACACGTCATGTACCCCGGACAACTGCGGTGGCAAAGCCAAGTGGTAAGCAACCTCCTCAATCCTCTCAAGGATCTCAAAGGGACCGATAAACCAAGGGGATAACTTCCCACTCTTCCCGAACCTCATCAAACCTCGCCTAGGTGATATTTTCAAGAAAACACGATCACTCGTCTCCAATGCCAAAGGCCTCCTCCTACGGTCGGCAGAACTCTTTTGGCGACTCTGGGCTGTAACAAGCCTCCTACGGATAAGCTCAACTTTCTCCGTCGTCTCTCTAACCAACTCCGGGCCCAACAAAGGTGCATCACCCACCTCGGCCCAACAAACTGGAGACCTACACGGTCAGCCATACAAGGCCTCAAACGGTGCCATACCGATACTCGACTGAAAACTGTTGTTGTAGGCAAATTCCACCAATGGTAAGTGCCTCTCCCACGTCCCACTAAAGTCAAGGACACAACCCCGAAGCATATCCTCCAGGATCTGAATAGTACGCTTGGACTGTCCGTCAGTTTGAGGATGATAAGCCGTACTAAAGGTCAACTTAGTACCCAAGGCACTCTGCAAACTCTGCCACAACCTAGCAGTAAAACGAGGATCTCTATTTGAGACGATCGTCACTGGGACCCCGTGCAACCTCACTATGTCCCGAATATACAAGTCGGCAAGGTGATCTACCGAATCTCTCACGCGCATAGGGATAAAGTGCGCCGACTTAGTCAACCGGTTTACAACCACCCAAATAGCATCACTACCCCGCTGAGTCCTCGGAAGACCCACAACGAAGTCCATAATGACATGCTCCCACTTCCACTTGGCAATAGGCAAGGGTTGCAACAAACCCGCTGGCCTCTGATGCTTGGCCTTCATTTGCTGGCAAGTAAGGCACTTGGACACGAAAACTGCCACATCTCTCTTCATACCCCGCCACCAAAACTGGCGACCCAAATCCCGGTACATCTTAGTGCCTCCCGGATGCACCGCAAGACGTAAATGGTAAAACTCTCGGAGTACCTCCTCTCGGCAAGACTCTGGCACGAACCAACGGTCTCGGTATCTCACACTCTGGTCGGGATACACAGACAAACCCTTCTCCACCTTCCCACTGGAGATCTTCTCTCGAAGAGATTCTACCTCAAGGTCACCTCTCTGTGCCTCTAACACTCTAGCCACAAGTGTAGGCTGCGCAATAACAGAAAACAAGGCCGCAGCCTCAACAGATTCGCCCAAAAGCAAATCAAACTCGCCGAGTGCACCCAACATCTCCCATTCCCGGATGGCTATACAAGCTACATCACTAATGGATTTCCTACTAAGGGCATTGGCCACAACATTGGCCTTTCCCGGGTGATAGTGCAACTCAAAATCATAGTCCACAATGAACTCCATCCACCTTCTCTGCCTCAAATTGAAGTCTCTCTGTGTGAACAGATACTTCAAACTCTTATGGTCCGAGAACACCTCGAACCTCTCACCATAAAGGTAGTGCCTCCAAATCTTCAAGGCAAAGATCACTACCGCTAACTCTAGGTCATGTGTAGGGTAATTCTTCTTGTGTATTTTCAACTGACGTGAGCCATAAGCTACCACTTTCCCCTCTTGCATCAACACAAAACCCAAGCCCTCTCATGAGGCATCACAGTAAACCGCATAACCCAAACCTCTCTCCGGAATAATCAAAACTGGAGCGGTGGTCAATCTAACTTTCAACTCTTGGAACGACTTTTCACAAGTCTCACTCCATACAAACTTGACCCCTTTCCGCGTCAATCTAGTCAACGGCGAAGCTAGCCTGGAGAAATCCTTCACAAACCGGCGGTAATACCCAGCTAATCCCAGAAAACTGCGGATCTCAAAAATGCTCTTAGGCTGTGCCCAATCTTGCACTGCCTCAGTCTTGGATGTATCAACAGACACCCCTTCCCCAGAAACCACATGGCCTAAGAACTTGACTTCTCCTAGCCAGAACTCACATTTCCCAAATTTGGCATACAACTTATGGGCTCTAAGCAATTCAAGCACCACTCTCAAGTGTTCCTCGTGCTCCTCCTCAAATGGCGAATAGATAAGAATGTCGTCCACGAAGACGACCACAAAGCAATCCAAGAATTCCTGGAAGATCCGGTTCATCAAGTCCATAAAGACTGCCGGTGCATTGGTAAGCCCAAATGGCATTACTAGAAACTCATAATGGCCATACCGCGTACGGAATGCCGTCTTCGGAATATCCTCCTCATTGACCCTCAACTGGTGGTAACCCGATCTCAAATCTATCTTAGAGAAACAACGGGAACCCTTCAATTCGTCAAACAGATCATCTATACGGGGCATGGGGTCCTTATTCTTAACCGTAGCCCGATTCAACTTTCGGTAGTTGATACAAAGTCTCAAGGCGCCATCTTTCTTTTTAGCAAAAAGGGCCGGTGCTCCCCACGGCGAAACACTAGGGCGTACAAATCCCTTATCTAGCAATTCCTGGGATTGAATCTTCAACTCACTCAACTCGGCTGGGGCAAAACGATAAGGTGCCATAGAAATCGGCATCGTGCCGGGCACTAAATCAATAGAGAACTCTATCTCTCGGTGAGGTGGCAAATTAACGAGATCCTCGGGAAAAACATCCGAATACTCACAAACCACCGTCGGCAATACAATCTGGGTCTCATCACACTCACCACTCATAAAGCTAGCAAGTAGACCACTAAGCTCACTCCGCCCTCGCGGATCATAAACCGGTGGCAACACACTACCAACCCGATCCCCTAAGAAATGGAAACACTCCCCGCTCAAGGTACATACCGTGACCCTCTGGCGGTAGCAATCAATAACTGCCCGGTATGACGATAGCCAATCCATACCCAAAATAACATTAAAACCCTTCATGGGCATAACTACAAAAGGAAACGGAAGCCTACGATCGGTGACCTCTATATCACAACCTCTACATCCGTGTTTCAAAATCAATTCACCCCCAGCAGGTGATACAACACATATAGGAGATGCTAATAGTGCCAACTCCAACTCTAACACAGATGCAAATGCAGCAGATACAAAAGAATGAGATGCACCCGTATCAATCAACACCCTAGCAACCGAGTTGCAAAACAGAAAGGTACCTCTCACCACTGATGGAGCCGGTACTAGGTCCTGCGCGGTAACAGCATACACGCGCCCTGTAGGCCCCTGATTCACCTGCTCACCTCTAGGAGCAAAAGACTGCTGCACAGACTGGGATGACGAAGCTCCCGGATTGGCCCTCGAGGCCTGCACAGACTGAACTGGCGGATAACTCTGCATCTGCCTAGAACCAGACGCTCCTGAAGTGGCACTCAACTGTGGGCAGAACCTCTTCAGGTGCCTAGGTTGACCACACTGATAGCAAGACAAAGGCTGGCCCCCGCCCTGACTCTGGACCTGAGGTCTAGCTGAAGAAGAAGCAGCTCGCTAACCCCCTCCTTTCTGCGGGCAAACCGAAGACTTGTGACCCAGTTGGCCACATGTAAAACAAGTCAAGCCTCCCTGATTACCTCTCCCGGAGCCTGCACTCTGCATTGGAAAGGTCGATCTAGCCAAACCACCCTGAGACTGCTGAGGGTTAAAACCCCTCTGTCTCCTGCCATCACCCTGACTATCTTGGCTCCTCTTGGAGCCTCTATGCTTCTCATCATCCTCCTCCTGCATCATAAGCTCCATATGAGCTGCAACATCCACTAAACGTCTATACTCTCGAATGAAAGATCCTTCAACCCTCAGCTTGAGTCCACGCCTTAACTTCCGCTCAAACTCAAAGCAACGGCGTTCCTCAGACACCACAAGCTCAGGTGCAAACTTGGACAAACTGGTAAGTGTAGCCTCAAACTCGGCCACTAACAAGCCCTGCTGTTTAAGCTAGCAGAATTGTTCCCTCAGCTTCTCCCTAGCAGCTGAAGACAAGAACTTCTCCTGGAAGGCATCTACAAAAGGCCCCCACGTACCACCAACACGGCCCTTCTCGTACTTCCACCATTGACCCGCATCTCCCTTAAGCTGGAAGGATGCCAAGGTCACCTTCAATGCTCCGTCCTCGATGCCAAGCATCTCGAACGTCTTACTCATCTGCTCCAACCACTCGTCAGCCTTAAGTGGCTCTTTCGGGTCCCCAACAAACTCATCCGGGTTAGACCGGAAAAACTCCCTCTTCAAGAAAGAAGTCCCTACCTCAGCAACCTGATTCTCAGCTCTAAGAATACCCAAAGCTCTTGCTATCTCTCGGGCCAAGGCACTCATGGCCTGTTGACCCACTGGCTCGGCCACATTGGCCTGGCCAACTCCTTCTTGCTGTTCCGGAATCTCATCCGATAGAGGCACCTCCTGCCTCCTAGGCCTACCACGCCTACCTCCCCGTCCTCGTCCTGACATCCTAATAAAGGTAACGAAGACGTTAGCACATTCATAAATGTGCCGAAACTAAACACTCGCGTCCTAATGCATGGACAACTGTAATTCACTCCACGTAAGCACATAAACACATAAACACTTACGAATTTCATTCCCGGATAATGATAGTCCCGAGGCGTTACTAGAGTTCCGGTTAGAAACAGCATTGATCAAGTGCTTTTCCAACAAGACTCACAGAAACCCAAGGATCCAATCAACATCCTAGAAATTAAATCCCATACCCAAATAGTCACATAAGCATGTTATCACATAAGCACATAACATTATATCTAAATCTCTAACCAAGCGAGACAAACCCATTGTGATACTAATCACTTTCCACGTACCCAAAGTATTCGAACCCGGTACGCTCTGATACCAAGTTGTAACGCCCTTAAAATAATACATAAAACCCATCATTTTAGACTTGCAATGATATAAGAGGAATCAACATCTTTCTATTCATCAGAGTAGTTCTTACAACAGTATTACATGTTAACAACAAAAGCAAATACCTTAGAGGCTTACAGCTTTCCAAGTCAACACTTGGTTACAAAGAGAAGAGTACTAACTCTATACAAAATAAGCCCTTGGCTTGAAATACATGTAATACAAAAAAAATAATCAAAAAGAGCCTTCTACTCCCAGAACCATCCAAGCTATGTCCTTGGAGATGGCATGCTACCTGTACCTGAAAATGATGTCCCATAAAGGGTGAGCCAATGCCCAGTAGAGATATGCTAAACACAACATGAGCAGTAACTAAGACATTAGCAATTGATAAATGTTTGACTCACATAAGCCAATTCATACACCATTTTCATTG
This sequence comes from Camellia lanceoleosa, assembly GCA_025200525.1. NCBI lineage: Eukaryota > Viridiplantae > Streptophyta > Magnoliopsida > Ericales > Theaceae > Camellia > Camellia lanceoleosa. The sequence goes on from CM045770.1 coordinate 145,634,273, forward strand.
CATGACAACTGTGTCCATGTTTCCTTTCATTTTTCCATTTCTTATCACATTCTCAATTCATGACTATGGCTCAGAACCTCGCCAACAATTTAATAGTAATTCATACTAAACATTTCCCATTTCACAATAAATAAGCACACTAGCTATATCAACTCCTCGATAGATAGGCATACAAGCTATACCAACATTCCAACAGATAAGCATATGAGCTGTATCCACACTTCAACAGATAAGTATATGAGCTATATCAACACTTCCATAGATAAGCATATGAGCTATATCAACACATTAGCTGACAAGCATATGAGCTGTGTCAACGAAGTCCATCCCATATCTTCTCCCATACAGTATCCGGTTTAGAGGTCCATCCCCTATCTTCCCCTAAACCGTGGAGTACATCCCCCATCTCCTCACATACACACAACGTATATACACATAGGTCATATGCATAATCAATCAATACATAAAGTTAATGTATTCTGTCAACCGTCATACTCTATGACACATCCAATTGATTAGTTTTAGTTTGCCTAATCATCATGCATTGTCTACAACAATCAAGACTACCCTCCACCGGTAGCCAAAGCAATTATTTCTAAACAGATAAATAATGCATCAACAAATAATTTATCCATATTTCCAAAAGTGAGCGATTAACAAATCCAACTTCACTATTCCATCTCATAATGAACCAATTTCATTATATTCAACTCAATTTCACAAATCCATAACTTTTCCAAATTAATTATACCAATTAATTTATATACAAATTAGGGCTTTCTTCCCATTTTCTCAATATTAACCCAATGGTTCAACTATCAACAACCAACAACAATAACTTCATTTTGAAACACAAATTACACATTTAAGAATCAAAATAACAAAACCCTCTTTCATAACTTTTGAAACCCTAAGTCCCAAAACCAAACCATCTAAACAACATGCTCAAAATCTAGGTCAAAACCCATAAGAGTGAGTAGGAATCCCTACCTCAAATTCGGAGCTCAAAGAAAGAAGATGACGAAACTCAAAGTGCTCCAAAACTCAATATGCTCGGATCAAAACGTAGCCCTCGACGATCAACACAGCTTTTGTAAAGGCCCAAGGTAAGGAAATCACTTCTACTAGATCAATACCTAGAGAGAAGTTGAGGTTCTAGTGAGAGAAGCTCTCCAATGGTGTTTTTGAAAAGTAAGAGAGAGAAATGGAGTTGAAAAAGTGATCCAAAAAGTCGGATTTCGGAGTGATATACTCGTTGCCCCGCTCGAGCGTCCAAGCCTCCGCTCGAGCGCTGGATACACACTCCCAGAACTTTTGCAGAACCAGGTCCCCGCTTGAGCATCACATACACAAACTCCTGCTCGAGCGTCAAAACGCCCGCTCGAGCGTCCAACGCTGCAGAGGAAAATACTGGGAGATGGATTTTCCCGCTCGAGCGCCAAAACCCCCGCTCGAGCGAATAGGCCAAAATCTAGGCAACTACTTTTGGTTTCTAAGCTCAACCAACCTGTTTCAAACCTGCCCAACATAACCCAAGACTCAAATACAAAGAGTAAAGGATGTAAACAAGATATACACAACAACCAACTCCGCGGAACCTAAGTCCGGATACAACAAATAAAGAAAGGGAAGCCGGGATCGCTATATTGACGACATATTTTTGTTGCACATTCCTGGGTATTATAGCAACAATGACCGTATGGCTTTGTGGAACCCTGCTATGAGAGAGTTCAACCGCCTCCATGTACTTGAACCTATCTTTCCCTTGAATTTTCATGCCCTTACAAGTGTGGTTGGATTTGGGTTGGACCCATTGACTAGGGATTACAAGATTATTTGGATTCGCTACTTTGTTAAAAGGATTGGTGATGAAACATATGATATAGACTATCCTTATCATGTTGCTGCAATATACACTCTAAGTAAAGAATCGTGGAGACATTTCGATCTTCTTACAATACCTAAAGACCGTAATATCTATAATTCTTTGTGTGCCACATGCATAAATAAAGCATATTATTGGTTGTCTGGTTTGGATTATAATGAGTATAGGATCCTTTTATTTCACATGCGGCTCGAGGAATTTAGAGAGAGAGAAGAGCCTGGTCATCCTGAACCTCAATGGGGGTTTCTTTCATTGTACAGTGATTCTATTGGTCTGTTCCTTTGTCAAACTGGTGTGATTTTGTAATCTATTATTGATATATGGGTGATGGAGGATGAAGGGTGTTGGACCAAACTAATAACAGTAAATCCCTTTCCAGAAGTTTTTCTTTCGCGTGAGTTTTAGAAGGAGGAGCTTTTGTTTGAAAGTTGGACGAATGAGCTAGTGTTGTATAACCATGAAACCTATGAGATGAGAAATCTTGAGATCTACGGATGTGGCAATGCTCTTGGGCTTTGGGCTATATGTTACAAGGAGATCTTAGTTTCAGTGTTTGGACAAAATGATGAAGAGGGGCTACCAATTCTCTAATGTGGTTCATGACTTCTTTATTGTTGGTTGCTGCACGAGCTTAGCATCTCCAACGCATGAGGCAAATGGAGAGAATTAGGCATTTTGCCTATTGAAGCTGCATTTCTAGGGTTCCAACGCATGAGGCAATGGTGAGGCATTTTGCCCATTCTCGTTTTGGTTCTCCACAGGTAGCCAGCCTCCATTGCTAGGCAAAGTGTGTTCTCGCCAACTCAGGTGACTCTCTTTCTCTTTTCTCTCTCTTTCTCCCTTTCCCGTTCTTCCCCATCAACGATCTCTCTCAACTCACCTCCTGTACTATGAAACCCTTCCCATTCTGTTTGATCTCGCTAAGCTTAGTTTACTTCTTGTGATTCAGGAAGATTCAAGAGGTCTGAACATTGGATTTCAAGGTCAGAACTCTTTGAACCCTAAATTAATACATTTGCTTCACTTTGATTTCTTTCTTTGTTTCCTGGCATGTTTGTCATCAATTTATTCGACTCAATGAGGTTCCTCTTAATGTTTATAATAGTTTTCTTTTAAAAATTAGTTAAGTTAGTTTGATTGGTTAGCTAAAATGAAGAGTATGATTGGAGTGTACACTAGTTAAACTAGTTAGGCAAAATAAAGAAGGTAGTTTTTTGTGTACTTTGAGGAGGCATTTTAGAGAGTATGGTTGGAGATACTCTAGGGTCTAGGAATCCAAATCCCGAATAACTTATTTATTCTTGTCTTGATTGTCTATCTTCGGACTCACTCTGTTTTACTATGGGTATGTTTTCTCAGTAGTTTATTCTCTGTTTTGAAAAATACTACTTTTTTATGGATGCTGAAATTAATAATTTTTGTAATAACTCGAATTTATTTATTTTTAAATCATTACATAATTTAATTGAATGGTTGTCGCACCCCGTGATTGGTGATATTTGTTTTATATGAAAAGATCATTTGTAAATGGGTTTATGATAATTGAAAAACAGTTCTTTATTTGTTACACAAGTTCGGGGTGAAATTTGTGTCTCTCGAGTTGAAGACCTTGCTTTTGTAAAATTTTAAAAATAGTAGTATAGCTCTAACACTTACGAAAATTTTATGAAGTGTTTACGCATGAGTATTTATTTTCTGAAAATTTAAGAATTGAACAGTGTTAAGTTTAATGTACAGTAGAATTTTTGTGTTGATATTTGATATTAAAATCATGACTTGAGGTAAAACTTATTTGGTTTAGTTTTGTATATATTTGGGGCATGTTAGTTAGTTCATGGGTGGAAATTTAATTCAAGAGCCATAATTTAGAATCAATTTAATTTGGGTTCATGTAATACATGTTTAATTGTTTGGTCCTTTTTAATTATATGAATGGAAAGTACCACTTCGAGAGTTGTTATTATTTGTTATATTGTATTATAATAAATGTTTGAAATGTGAATTTATGGTGTGTTTTATCAAACGGAAAATATATTTTGTGATGAGACAAATTATATTATTTTATGTTACAAAATATTAAAATGTTGTTAAAATAATTTTAATTGATGTATATATATAGATATATGTATAAATTAAAAATAAATAAATAAATAAATAAATAAATAAAAGGAAGAGGCAACCCACGTGGGGCTGCCCCCACCCCCTTTCCTTTTTACCTTTTCTTTCCTCCTTCTGCTTCATTTTCTTTTCCTTTGCCACAGAGTTGGTTCCGTCTCTCTCTCTCTCCAATTTCCACCATTGTTGCTCAAGCTTTGAGCTTAGAGTGGAAGTCCTTAGAGCGAGATTTTGCACAATCTTTGTAAATGGAAGTTGGAGAGCCATTGCACTCTTCACACGGTAGTCTTGGATTCTTGATCCGCAAGCTTGCATTTCAGATTTGTTTTTCTTCATATTTTGAGGCGAGGATCTCTTGATTCTTTTCAATATATCACTATAGATGGATATGTGGTACTTTTATGGCATGAAAAACATGAGTTTACAAGTGATTTTTTGAAATACATGTAGATGAGATTTAGGGTTTTGAATCAAATAGTTTAATCTTATATTTTGTTGTTGATTATGGAAATTTAAGCTAATAGAACATGTTTATGATGGTTGAAATAAAAGCCCTAATTTTAATTTAATGTTTATGAGAATGAAAAGAAAAGATGGTATTTTTTTTTTATATAAATATTGAGTCATGTTGATTTTTTGTGAATAAGAAATGTTAAATGGGAAGAAGGAAATTTAAATGGTTGATCTTGTGATGTCTTGGTTAATATGATGAATGGATGCTATTAAAAGTTAGTTATGAAGTTTAAAATGAAAAACCCTAATTTTTATTTGATGGTTATGTAATATGAAAAAGGGTTAATGTTTATGAATGGTTGAGCTAGGTATTGTCATTGGTAAATTGAAAAATTTGATAGTTAAAAAGTAATTAATAGATGATTGTAATAATTATTGTGAACTAGAAATGGAAAGTAGAGAGAGAATGAAGTAAATGATTATCATGAAATTGGTCTATGTTGTAAGTATTGGTGATCAAAAGTAGTGGAATCAATTGTGGACATTACGAGATGGTATAATTTTAATCTAACTCTAGAGAACGATGGTAATATTGAGGTATGGAAATGTTATGAGAATCACACTATCTTGTTTATAAGAATTTATATTATTACTATTAAATGCTTAGAGGTTTTGTCCTTGGCCATCGGTGAAGGATGGTATTACTTGTTGTAGAATTGATGTGAAATAGGTTGATATGAAACCTTATGTGTTGTTGAATAACTGCATAATTACATAATTATATGTGAATGAAAGGAAGGAAATTGTGATGCACGTGTTATGGAATGTGGTTGTGCTATTTAGAGGTAACGCGATCCTTTCGACTAGCAATTAAAAGCGGGCTGATGTGCTATATAGAGTATCGTTCCTTCGATTAGCACCGCTAAAACAAGTTGTGCTATGTAAAGGTAATGCGTTCCTTCCGATTAGCATCCGGTAAACCAGGCTATGCTATGTAAAGGTAATGCGTTCCTTCCGACTAGCAACCGGTAAAGTAGGCAGACGTGGGTCTTGGCGAGACCACGATGGTAATGTGGGGCTTGGCGAGACCTTAAGTTGTTTATTTTATTACGAAATTTTATTGCTAATGTGTGTATATTTGTAGAGATTATTGTTGACGAAAATATGTATTGAGAATATAGTTGAAATTGTGTTATGAGGTGAATTGATTCTATTGAGAATATAATTGTTATGTTTATTAGTGTTGTTTGATGTAAATGAGTATACGAGTATAAAGGATTAATTGTGGATTGATTTTGAAAATAAACAACGTGATGAAATCATTTGGATTATAAAAGATGAGTCATAGAGTTGCCGAAATGGTTATTGTGTGTGATATTCGAGATGTGACTTCGGTTTGGAAATCTTTTGAATTGAAAATAATGAGTTACGAAGGTCTGAAAAATGGATTTTTCTTGAAATGATAAAGAATGATTCTTTTGAGAAAAGTATACGTATGTATGTATATTTTGGATATGCAAAACAACACTATCTATGTATATTTATTGAGCTAAAGCATTCATGATCATATATATCTATATTTTACTATTGTTTAGAATCACTGGGATCTCTACTGGACATTAGTGTTCATCCCACGTTGTTAACTACTTTTCAAGTGAGAAGTTTGGAATATTGCTCAAGACCATAGAGTCTCCTTATTTGTTGACCACGGGGTCTATTACTTGTAGGCGGAATGCCATCTTATTGTAATAAGGGTTGATCCCATTTTATTTATTTGTTTTGTTTTATTTTCTTCTATGTAAGCCTAAGGGCACATGTTATAAATTATTATAATTGAATAGTTTATCATCTTACATACGAGAGAAAACATTTATTGCTGAGCTATTTATTCTTGCTTCCGCTTTTATTATTATGGAAATGAACTATAATCAGGGATTGGATAATGATATTCGAGTAATAAAACATGGGGCGTTACAATTTTTTTTAAGTAGTAATCTTTAAAACAACCCAGTCTGACATCTGCCTGTACTCAAATTAAGAGAAAATATCATTTAAGTGGAATGTAAGATAAATAATCTTAAATTAATGAAAATCTTTGCAACACTAAGACACTTTTATAAACTTTTGCTTAAAGTTGGTACTATTTTTTTAACATTATACTGACATATTATTTTCCTTATAATTAACAATTCCAAACTCTCTTCTGGGTGCCTAGCCACTAAAACTGTCATAGCCCGAACCTGCCCCTAAAAGTTCGGGCATGACCCATGTAGGAACATATAATAAACCTGATATAATAATATACATAGGGGCCTGAACGGAAGCATAATGTACAAATGAGCAAAAACCAAACTTCCATTGAGCTACTATAACATGCCAGGATCATGCACATCAAGCAGACTATCACATACAGCACTAACCAATTATGTACTGGTTACGTATATACATGTAACCCTTGCCTTAGGGCGTACAACCAAAAATAATAAGTACAAACAACCCAAAACAGGTGCTTAGATTACAAGCCAAACTTGACAAAAGTATACAAAAATAGGGCAAGTCTTCTTATGTGCCTGACCATAAGGGTTGACAAAAGGAACGAGCTTCAGGAGCTAAGACTGCTTCCCGGGTTGACCTACAGAAACAGACAATATGAGGGGTGAGCGAAGCTCAGTGAATAATAGTACCAATACCAATAAATTGAATAAGTGTATGTAACTTAATTCAATGTTACAGAATGGGCCATGACTTAGAGTGTTACACAAATTGTTACGGAATGTCACTAATGGCCCTCGGCCCAGAATGGTACCCAGAGTGTTACTCAATATCACAAGTTGGCTCTCGGCCCAGAATGTTACTCAGAATGTTACTCAATATCACAAGTTGGCTCTCGGCCCAGAATGTTACTCAGAATGTTACTCAGAATGCGTTCACAATTCTTTCCACATTTACCTTTTATTCCCATCACACGTTATTCAAGCTCAGACAGGGTAGGAAGATACAGAAAACAGTCAGAAATAGAACTTAAATGACATTTAACAATAAATGAATACATGTTCTTTGTACTATTACTCACAGCGATGTGTTGGCGTACTAGTGCCTTCAGAAGTGTGCCCTGCACACAATCATCATTAAATGTTAGTTTCTTTTTTACTCATACGAATTTATAATCATCTCAGAGTCATCAAAACAAATATTCGACAAGACCAGAGGGTATAGCACGTAAAATAGAGCAACACAGAGTTTTTTCGAGAATCAGTCCTCCGCCGGCGCCACTTTGGCGCTTGAGCAGGCAAAGATAATTTCGCCAAAAATCTTTGAGAGTGATTTCGCGCTCGGCGAAATTCACCCGCTCAAGCTGACAGTGTAATTTTGCAAAACTTGCTGAGAGAGTGATTTTCCCGCTCGAGCGGTCTATCTTCCGCTCAAGCGGACCAGACGAATTCTGAAACCCTGTTTTCCTCCTTTGAGTTCTACCTTGACATTCTAACTTCAATTTCTCAATTCCAAGCATAATCAAGGATTACCATAGTTCCAAAATCATTTAGACACACAATTATTCCATATATATCACCAAATTGAGGTCAATCATCACTTAATTTCCATAACTCACTCATAACTTACTTCATACATTACATACACACACATAGAGATACTCAAGCTTCTAATTCAAACTTATGGTGGAATATTTTCATGAAATAGCAAGGCATTAAGGTATTTGGTCCTAAAACACAAATTATCACATAAGATGTTCAACATCTACCTTAACTTTCCAAAACAAGGAAGAATTCCAACCAAGATTAAGAGGAAGTGAGACCAGATCAAGAAATGTCCATACCTTAAGTCCAATCCAAACAATTCTTCACAATTCTCCCCAAATTTTCCCCCTTGATGGCTTCTCTCTCTCTCACCCACGTTTTTCTCCCCCCTTTGTGTTTCTTTACATCCAAGAGATGATTTAAGTCAACATAGCCAAAGAGATTTTGATAGATATATAAGACTTAGATATTTATGTTTATAATAAGACGAAATTCAATCGTTTAAGCATCCTAAATTGAATTTTCACATAATGCCCCGTTAGAGCTTAAAAATCATGCAGATTTCAAATATCAAATTAATTTCTGAAAATTAAGTCTCTAAGGCATCCAATTTCAAATTTAAATAACTCCAGTGTAACAGATAATGTTCTTACTCAACAGATCATTTCCTCTAAGTTCCGTTTAATTAAAAGAAATGTCACATAGAATTCGATAACATACATTCACAAACACAGAATAGAGGGCTGAAAAGATACCAAAGTCATGTACGAGGGTCGGGCTATTACACTCTCCCCCCCTTAATTAAGTTTGGTCCTTCAAACTTGATTTACCTCAGGACTGAAATAAATGTGGATGTTGACGGAGCATATCCTCTTCTTTTTCCCAAGTTGCCTCGGTTCCGTAGTGCTCTTGCCATTCAACCTTTATCATTGGGATACTTCGATTTCGTAGTTGTCTGACTTGTCGGTCCAAAATCCGAATTGGTTTCTTATCATACATTAACTTGTCATCTAACACAATGTGTTGAACATCTATCACATGTGACGGGTCCGGAAGGTACCCTCGGAGCATGGAAACATGGAATACATTATGGATTTGGCTCATATTTGGTGGTAGGGCGACTCGATAAGCTATCGGACCGACTTTCTCCAAAATCTGAAAGGGGCCAACATATCGGGGCGTTAACTTACTCCTTTTTCCAAATCTCGGATGCCCCTTCATTGGGGTAACTTTCACAAATACATGATTCCCTACGTCAAATGTCAAATCTCTTCGTCGGTTATCTGCATAACTCTTCTGTCTACTTTGAGCCGTTTTCAATATTTCCCGAATAAGTTTGACTTTCTCAGTTGTCAATTGCACAAGTTCAGGTCCTAGCAAGGTTCTGTCTCCAACTTCGGCCCAGCATACAGGAGAACGACACGGTCTTCCATATAGTGCTTCATAAGGAGCCATCTCAATGCTCGAATGATATGTATTGTTGTATACAAACTCTATCAAGGGTAAGTGGGTTTCCCAACTTTCTTGAAAATCCAACACGCACATACGGAGCATATCTTCTAGTGTTTGTATCGTCCTCTCTGATTGACCGTCAGTTTGAGGATGAAAAGCCGTACTGAATTTAAGTTCTGTGCTCATAGCTTCTTGCAAACTTTGCCAGAATCTTGAAACAAACTTTGGATCTCTGTCTGAGACAATCGAGACCGGGATACCGTGAAGTCTTACAATTTCATTTACATAAAGCATCGCGAGTTTATCGGCATTATACTGAGTTTTCACTGGAAGGAAATGAGCGGACTTAGTCAGTCGGTCAACAATGACCCAGATAGAATTCATACCCCGAGGAGTCCGTGGTAGTCCCACAACAAAATCCATAGTTAAATGTTCCCACTTCCATTCCGGAATTGGGAGGGGTTGTAACAGTCCTGCGGGCCTTTGATGTTCTGCTTTTACTTGCTGACACTGTAGACATTTAGAAACAAACTCTGCAATCTCCCTTTTCATACCTGGCCACCAAAAGTGTTGTTTCAAATCCCTATACATTTTGGTACTTCCCGGATGTATTGAAAACTTTGAGGCATGTGCTTCTCCCATTAGTTTTTGCCTAAGTTCCTGTATGTTAGGGACACAAATTCTGTTTTGAAACTTGAGTATTGAATCCACTGCACTAAACCCCAGCTTTGGTTTTATCTCCAACTCATCGCATACTTTTCGCAAGGCGTCGTCCTCCAATTGACGCATTTTAATTTCTTCGAGTAAGGTTGGTTGAGCCATTATTGTTGCTATTATGGCCTTCTGTTCCGGCATGATCAAATCCACGCTTAACTTGTCCAAGTCAGTCACCAATTCCCTCGTCAATAAGTTCGCCAAATCTCCCATACTTTTTCGACTTAGTGCATCAGCAACTGTGTTGGCTTTACCAGGGTGATAGCGAATCTCCAAATCATAATCTTTAATTAACTCCAACCAACGCCGTTGTCGCATATTTAACTCCTTCTGGGTGAAAAGATACTTGAGGCTTTTGTGATCGGTATATACTTCACAAGTGGTACCATACAGGTAATGCCGCCAAATTTTTAAAGCAAAAACAACGGTACTTGACTCAAGATCGTGGGTGGGGTAATTCTTTTCATGGGGTTTTAGCTGCCGAGACGCATAAGCGATAACCCTTCCATTTTGCATAAGCACACAACCCAGCCCTTTATGCGACGCATCACTATAAATCACAAACCCCTCAGTACCGGATGGCAGAGCTAGAACTGGTGCTGTGGTTAGCTTCATTTTTAACTCTTGAAAGGTGGCTTCCCGTTCTACTGACCATTCAAATGGTACTCCTTTTTGAGTTAATTGTGTAAGCCTGACAATCTTGGAAAAATCCTGAACAAATCGCCGGTAATAACCGGCTAACCCCATAAAACTACGCACCTCAGTCACATTGGTGGGGATTGGCCAATTCACAATTGCCTCAATCTTGTGTGGATCAACAGAGACGCCGTCTTTTGTTACCACATGCCCTAGAAATGCTACTTCATGTAGCCAGAATTCACATTTCTTTAATTTTGCATACAGTTTCTTTTCTCGGAGTGTTTGAAGGATCAAACGAAGATGGTTCTCGTGAGCTTCTGCACTTTTCGAGTAAATAAGGATGTCATCAATAAATACCACAACAAATTCGTCCAAATACGGTTTAAAGACTCGATTCATTAGATCCATGAAAGCTGCTGGTGCGTTAGTAACGCCAAAGGGCATAACGAGAAATTCGTAATGGCCGTACCGGGTTCGAAAAGCCGTTTTCTCTGCATCATCAGCTTTGACTTTCAGTTGGTGGTATCCTGACCGCAAATCAATTTTTGAGAAAACTTGTGCTCCTTGGAGTTGATCAAACAAATCATCAATCCGTGGTAGTGGGTATTTATTCTTAATTGTTACTCTGTTGAGTTCCCTGTAATCGATACATAATCGGAGTGTTCCATTCTTTTTCTTTACAAACAGTACTGGTGCACCCCAGGGAGACACACTCGGACGGATGAATCCCTTATCAAGCAAATCTTGTAGTTGAAGCTTTAACTCTTTCATTTCAATCGGTGACATTCTATACGGGGTCTTAGAGATAGGTTGAGTTCCCGGTGCTACTTCAATTGTAAATTCAATTTCACGGTCTATCAACTGCCCCGGCAATTCTTCCGGAAAAACGTCCGAAAATTCACAAACAACTGGAATTAGATCAGTATTTCCGTGCATCTCTTGCCCTTTCAAAATACTGCATAAGAACCCCTGACACCCTTTCTGAATTAATTTACAAGCCTTCGCAGCAGAAATCAAGTATGGGGGTGATGTCACTTCCTGTCCCTGAAAGATAGAATCTGATTGTCCTGGAGGATGAAAACTGATTTGCTTGTTTAGACAGTCTATAATTGCATTATTTTCACTCAACCAATCCATTCCCAGAATAATGTCAAACGAGTTCATATCAAGAGGTAACAGATTAGCATAGACACGGATATTACCAATTAGAAGCTCACATGCAAGGTATACAGAAGTATAGATCATAGTGTTTCCCATAGGTGACGATACACACAACATATACGTTAAATCGTCTTCAGGTTTGTTTAAATTTCGCGCAAATAATTTGGACACAAAGGAACAGGTAGAGCCAGAATCAAATAATACACAGGCAGAATGATCGTAAACCGTAAATGTACCTGATACCACCGTCGCAGCATTTTGCACGTCCCCCGGAACTAGTGCAAATACTCTACCTTGCCTTGTAGTATCCTTGTTGTTCGCAGGTTTGGGAGCAGACTTAGTGTTGGAATTTGCTTTTGGTGCAGATCCGACTGAACTTGTCATAGCTTTGTTATTAGCTTGTTGTTTTCCTAGAGGACAATCTCTTATCAGGTGACCCACCTCGCCACATCGAAAACATGCGCCAGACAGTCGGTGACAGACCCCACGATGCCTCCAACCACACTCTGAACATACTGGAGCTAGATCTTGAGGATGAGTGATTGTGCTGGAGGTCCCTGAATTTTGCTTCTTAGTTGGCAGGGTAGTTGTTCCCTTTGACCACTGCGTAGTTTGCCTCTTTCCCTTCCATTCAGAAATCCGGTTTTGGGTTGCAAGATTTCCTTCTGCTATAACAGCTCTCTCCAATACCTCAACATAAGTGGGTAATTTTAACAGATTAACCCGGTCCAATATTGCACTCCGTAATCCCCCTTCAAATTTGCGCGCCTTCTTGTATTCGGTATCTACCATGTGAGGGGCAAACCGTGCTAGTTCTGCAAACTGAGCTTCGTATTCCGCAACGGTTTTATTCCCTTGGCGAAGCGTCTCAAATTCGGTCACCTTCTTGTCTCGCATACTTTGGGGAAAATACTTATCATAAAATGCCTCCAGAAATCTGTCCCATACTAGTCCCGGGTAAACAGACCGTGTAAGCATCCACCATCTTCGCGCCTCGTCCTCTAGGGTAAAAGCAGCTAGTTGAACTTTTTGAGCTTCTGTGCAGGGAAAGACTTCAAATAATTTTTCTATACCCAACACCCAGGCCTCGGCTTTCATTGGCTCTATCCCCCCCTTGAATGTCGGCGGTTTCATCTTTTTGAATTCCTTTATGAGGGTAATGGTTCGATCTTCAGCGTGGACATCTGGTGCCACTGGGGGAGGTACTGGTGGAGGTGGCGGTTGTTCTTGAAATTTGTTCTTGTTCTTTGTGGTTGTTCTTCTTTGTTGAGGTTGTTATTGTTGTTGTTGGCGTAAGGTTTCCGCCATTTCCATGATCATTCTTTCCATCCGGTCCAACCTCGCAGAAGTAGTATCTTCCTGTTCCTCTGCCCTTGTCCTCACCATTTCCTACAAAACAATCCATGATAGACAATAGACATAATTGCACTTTGTTAGCACTAGCAGAGTACGCTTAACGTTGTTATCGGCCTTTCATATGTTTTTAGGATGTCATGCAAAATGCCTAAAGCTTTTCTAGACACCCTACAGCTCAATGGATCCCCGTGTGTGAGATAGCAACTCGTGTTCTGAAACCACTTGTCACAACCCGAACCTGCCCCTAAAAGTTCGGGCATGACCCATGTAGGAACATATAATAAACCTGATATAATAATATACATAGGGGCCTGAACGGAAGCATAATGTACAAATGAGCAAAAACCAAACTTCCATTGAGCTACTATAACATGCCAGGATCATGCACATCAAGCAGACTATCACATACAGCACTAACCAATTATGTACTGGTTACGTATATACATGTAACCCTTGCCTTAGGGCGTACAACCAAAAATAATAAGTACAGACAACCCAAAACAGGTGTTTAGATTACAAGCCAAACTTGACAAAAGTATACAAAAATAGGGCAAGTCTTCTTATGTGCCTGACCATAAGGGTTGACAAAAGGAACGAGCTTCAGGAGCTAAGACTGCTTCCCGGGTTGACCTACAGAAACAGACAATATGAGGGGTGAGCGAAGCTCAGTGAATAATAGTACCAATACCAATAAATTGAATAAGTGTATGTAACTTAATTCAATGTTACAGAATGGGCCATGACTTAGAGTGTTACACAAATTGTTACGGAATGTCACTAATGGCCCTCGGCCCAGAATGGTACCCAAAGTGTTACTCAATATCACAAGTTGGCTCTCGGCCCAGAATGTTACTCAGAATGTTACTCAATATCATAAGTTGGCTCTCGGCCCAGAATGTTACTCAATATCACAAGTTGGCTCTCGGCCCAGAATGTTACTCAGAATGCGTTCACAATTCTTTCCACATTTACCTTTTATTCCCATCACACGTTATTCAAGCTCAGACAGGGTAGGAAGATACAGAAAACAGTCAGAAATAGAACTTAAATGACATTTAACAATAAATGAATACATGTTCTTTGTACTATTACTCACAGCGATGTGTTGGCGTACTAGTGCCTTCAGAAGTGTGCCCTGCACACAATCATCATTAAATGTTAGTTTCTTTTTTTACTCATACGAATTTATAATCATCTCAGAGTCATCAAAACAAATATTCGACAAGACCAGAGGGTATAGCACGTAAAATAGAGCAACACAGAGTTTTGCTGAGAATCAGTCCTCCGCTCGAGCGCCACTTTGGCCGCTCGGGCGGACAGGATAATTCCGCCAAAAATGCTGAGAGAGTGATTTCTGCGCTCGAGCGGGAATTCATCCGCTCAAGCTGACAGTGTAATTTTGCAAAACTTGCTGAGAGAGTGATTTTCCCGCTCGAGCGGACTATCTTCCTCGGCGGACGATTTAATTCAAGCCCTGTTTTCCTCCTTTGAGTTCTACCTTGACATTCTAACTTCAATTTCTCAATTCCAAGCATAATCAAGGATTACCATAGTTCCAAAATCGTTTAGACACACAATTATTCCATATATATCACCAAATTGAGGTCAATCATCACTTAATTTCCATAACTCACTCATAACTTACTTCATACATTACATACACACACATAGAGCTACTCAAGCTTCTAATTCAAACTTATGGTGGAATATTTTCATGAAATAGCAAGGCATTAAGGTATTTGGTCCTAAAACACAAATTATCACATAAGATGTTTAACATCTACCTTAACTTTCCAAAACAAGGAAGAATTCCAACCAAGATTAAGAGGAAGTGAGACCAGATCAAGAAATGTCCATACCTTAAGTCCAATCCAAACAATTCTTCACAATTCTCCCCAAATTTTCCCCCTTGATGACTTCTTGTGCTCGAGCGGGCTTTGTGAACTCTCAATATTTTTGCAGGTCTGCAAAATTAAAAATATTGGGAGAGTGTATTCTACGCTCGAGCGACCTTTCTTGCACTATAGCGTTGATTTGTTATCTGCAAAACTACTAGGAGTGTGCATTCTATGCCCAAGCGTTACTTTTTGCGCTCGAGCGGAACAATTTATTGTGTCTGACGCTCGAGCAACACTTCTTGCGCTCGAGCGGACTATGCATATATCAGTTCGTAACAAGGTCATTTTACATCACTTTTTCAGATCTATTTCTCTCTAAACCCTAAAGTTGAGACCCTTGCTCTCTAAAACCTACATTTTCTCTACTTTTTCATCTAGATCTAGTGATTTTTCCACTTTTGTGCCTTTGTTAAAAAGGTAGAGTGCCTCAAGAGCTTCATTTTGGTCTGAACAAGATTTGATTTCGGTGTCTTTCAAGTTCCTCCATTGTTGTTTTGGTCTTCTAAGCTTGAGGTAGGGACTTTCTATACTCTACTATAAGTTTTAACTTAGTTATCTGTTGATGTGTAAGAAATATTGAGATTTGAGGTAATTTTGAACAAACCTAGGGTTTTGGTTTAAAATCAAAAAAGAGGTTTTTGAATGGATGTATTAGAAATGGTTATAGGAGTAAGTATGAGCTTGTCCTAGGTTAAAATGCTAAACCAAACCAAACCAAACGAAGCCTTAAGTCCCATCAAATGGGGTAAATTCTTGTAAATTTTTGCAGTTGTTCTGTTTGCAGGTGTTGGTAATTTCTTTGCTATATTTTTGTTTCCCATACTTATGTATTATTTTCAGTTTGGCGTGACTGGAGCAGCCATTTCCATTGTTATCTCTCAGTATGTATTTTCTGTATTTATTCTATTTTAAAATTTTCTTCTGCTTTATTGAAGAATGCCTGTGCTAGGTTTTCTATGTTTCAGATATATCGTTACCTTCTTAATGATCTGGCATCTTAATAAGAGAGCTGTGTTATTGCCTCCAAGGTTAAGAGATCTGCAATTTGGAGGTTATATAAAATTTGGTAAGTGTTTCTTTATTTTAAGATGCTGCTGGTGCAATTAAAATCTATTGGCATGCGTCTGACAGATGCGATTTACGCTGACATTTTATTGTAATTCTGTGAGAGTATGGAATTTGAATATTAATATTACACTGGATAAGGACCATAAGTCCTGTCTAAGGTGGATTAGTTCTAGCAGTTCATCTAGCTGCAGAACACTGGGACAGACTGTTTTGTTGCATGTGGGAGCTAACCTTTCTAATGTGACTAGTGCTGGAAGGCACACTCAAATGGAGTCTGTAAGTTCATATATCCTTGCCTGTTGCTTCCTAAGGAGCTAGTATTGTACCCAAAAACCTTGAGGTTCTCATGAGCATTGTACATTAACTTCCTAGTGGCGCGGGTTTGAGTCGCAGAAACAATCTCTCAAAAATAACAGCAAGGTTATGTACATTTTACCCTCCCTAGATTGTGCTTTCGTGGGAGCCTTGTGCACCGGTTGACCACTTTTGTGTTAAATATGTCGGTATATTAGCTTCGAAGGAGGAGGAAGAATTTTAGGTATATGTTGTCCATTAGTTGCAGTTGAAGTAAAAAGAGTATGAAACTAGGGTTAGGGTTTGAGAAAGAGAGAGAAGAGAGGTGAGAAGGAGAAGAAGTTTGAACTAATTGGCTTAGAGTTTTAATTAACCCTATACCAATAGTATATATATAGTTATGGTGTCCAATATTACATGATGACCAAAATACCCTCAACGTAATAACAAAAATATCAATAACACCCCAACTATTCTAACAATCGCTATTCTTTTTTTCCTGCTGTTCTAAAGTATACAAGACAAGTACTGGTTGGCAATATGACTTGAGTGATAGTCATGCACCATTCTGGTGCTTGAAGAATGATCCTTGGTGATAAGACAATTATCCAAATATGCAAAAATTTCTGAAGTGTTGGATTGATGATGTTGGGACATCATGACTTTCATGATTTATTTTATATGGATGGTAGCTTTTCTCAACTTCTAAAGGATTCTTAAATCTTGAGGGAAAGATGGTTTCACCACCATGGTTCTATGTATGGAGAACAATTGTGTTGTGCGGTCAATACTAATCACTCCAAGTGCATGGCATGTACTTTTATACCTTACTCAGTGGCAGTGTTATAGGAGACCTTGGAGAGAATCTCACTTTTAGGTTCAAGTTTAATAAGAGTGCCCTTTATTTTCTCCATATGCAACATACAAATGGTCGAGTTCTGGTTGACTTATTTTTGCATTGAAAAGAAGAACACAATGGTCAATTTGTGCCTCATTGGCTCTGTTTTTTCAATATTTAAAATGACCTAACACAAACACGAAATCATTAGATTTCATACATAAAATAGTTTGTTTTTCACCCTTTGTGGTCTTGTTTTTTCTAGAATCCTAGATTGTGATGCTTTTTACACATTCTTCACTCCTCTAGGTGGTTTTCTTATCAGCAGAACTCTTGCTATTCTTGTGACCATGACACTGGGGACATCAATGGCTGCTCGTCAAGGAACGGTAGCTATAGCGATCCCGGTTTTCCTTCCTTTATTTATTGTATTCCGGACTCGGTTCCGTGGATGTGTTGCTGTCTCATTCTCATTTCCATCCTTTACTCTTTATAGTTGAGTCTTGAATTGTGTTGGGCAGGTTTGAAACAGGTTGGTTGTGTTTGGAAACCTAGAGTTGATGCCCAGAATTTGGCCTTCATGCGGCGGGCCTTCGTTGTTGCTTCTCCTCGGCGGGGAGTTTTGACGGTCGAGCGTGAATTCTCATCTCCAAAGATTTTTTCTCAGAGGTCGTCGGACGCTCGAGCGGGGACCATGTCTGCAAAACTTCTGCAGGTGTGCAATCGACGCTCGAGCGGCGCTTTGGACGCTCAAGCGTGAATCTGTGTCTGACGCTCGAGCGGGTGTTTCCATGCTCGAGCGGGGAGTCGATTATATCAGTCCGAGATTTCACTTTTTGGATCACTTTTTCAACACTCTTTCTCTCTCTTACTTTCCCAAAAACATTTTTGAGAGCTCCTCTCTCTTGAATCTCCCTTCTCTCTAGGGTTTGATCTAGCTAGAGTGTTTTCCTAACCTTTCGCCTTTGTAAAAAGTGTGTTGATCGTCGAGGGCTTCCTTTTGATCCGAAAATTTGTGGATTTGGAGCACTTTGGTTTTGGTCTTCTTCTCCTTTTGAGCTCTAACTTCGAGGTAGGGATATCCTACTCCATCTTATGAGCTTTGTCTTTAAATTTTAGCATTTTGATATGTTGGGGGTTGTTGGGTAATTTTGAGAAGGTTTGGGATCATGATGTAATTTTCAAAAGATGGGGTTTTCATATATATAAACCCACATGTATGTAATACATTGAGAAAAGGAATAAATGTTGGATTATTGATGAAAATGGAACCTTAGGGTTGTTGTTTGAATTATGGGAAAATGCCCTAATTAGTTTGATAAATTAATTTGTATAATTAATTTTGAGAAATGAGAAATTGAATTGAGAATAATGGAATTAAAAGGATATGGGATCAAAGGGTGGAGTTGGATTTGTTTATCGCTCGCCTAGTCAAAATGTCGATATTATGTCCATTTGATGCATTTATTTTCTGTTTAGAAATAACTGCTTTGGGCTATCGGTGGAGGATAGTCTTGATTGTTGTAGACAATGCATGATGATTAGGCAAACTAAAACTAATCAATTGAATGTGTCATCGAATATGACGGTTGGAATAATACATTAACCTTATGTATTGATTGAATTTGTATATGATAATTGTTTATATACATTGTGTTATGTGGGAGGAGATAGGGGATGTATTCCACGGTTTAGGGGAAGATAGGGGATGGACCTCTAAACTGGAAACTGTTTGACATCGATACAGCACTACAATGTGTATCAATTATGAAGTATGGAAGTGATTGTTTGATTTGATATAGCACTAAAATGTATATCATTATCAATTGTGAAGTATAGAAATGTTTCTATGTTTATTTGATACAGCACCAAAATGTGTATCATGTGTGAAGTATGGAAGTGATATCATGTGTTACTGATACGACATTGAAATGTGTATCCGTCATGATTTTCGAAAGTATTTTAATGATGAATTATAATCTCATTAAACTGGTTGGCCAGGATCTGAGCCTTATTTTTGAACTTAAAGTCGAATGAGAAATGGAAAAAGGAAATGTAGCATGGACATGATTGTCATGAAACTGTAATATGATATGAGTTGGAATATAAGTGTTGACCATCTATCAACTGCTAATCTTTTAGTCATTGTTTATAGTTGGTTTAGTATATTTCTACTGGGCTGTGGCTCACTCTATATGGGACATCATTTTCAGGTACAGGCAGCATGCCACCTCCAAGGACATAGCTTGGGAGGCTAGAGGCAGGCAGACTTTTGTTGGATTGCTTTCTTTTGATGTATTACATGTAAATTCAAGCCAAGGGCTTAATATGTATATGAGTTAGTACTCATTTCTTGTAACCAAGTGTTGGCTTGGAAAGTTGTAAGCCTTTAGGGCGTTTACTTTTGTTGTCAACATGTAATACTTTTGTAAGAATTACTCTGATAAATAAAAAGATGTTTATTTTTCTTATATTGTTGCATGTCAAGAATGATGGGTTTTATGTATTTTTTGAGGGCGTTACAACTTGGTATCAGAGAGTACCGCGTTTGAATACTTTGGGTACGTGGGAAGTGATTAGTGTCACAATGGGTTTGTCTCGTTTGTTAGAGACTTAGATGTAATGTTATGTGCTTATGTGATAACATGTTTATGTGACTACCTGGGTATGGGATTTAATTTCTAGGATGTTGATTGGATCCTTAGGTTTCTGTGAGTCTTGTTGGAAAAGCACTTGATTAATGATGTTTCTAACTGGAACTCTAGCAACGCCTCAGGACTATCATTATCCGGAAATGAAATTCGTAGGTGCTTATGTGATTATGTACTTACGTGAAGTGAATTACAGTTGTCCAGTGTATTAGGACGTGAGTGTTATAGCTTCGGCACATTTGTGGATGTGCTAATGTTCTTCGTTACCTTTATTAGGATGTCAGGACGAGGACGAGGAGGTAGGCGAGGTAGGCCTAGAAGGCAGGAGATGCATATACCGAAGGAGATTCCGGAACAGCAGGAGGGGGTTGGTCAGGCCAATATGGCCGAGCCAGCAGGTCAGCAGGCTATGGGCGTCTTAGCCCGAGAGATAGCAGGAGCTTTGAGAGAGTCTATGGGCATTCTCAGAGCTGAGAATCAAGTTCAGGCCCACGTTACTGAGGCAGGGCCTTCCTTCTTGAAGAGGGAGTTTTTCCGGTCGAATCCGGACGAATTTGTTGGGGATCCGAATCCCTTAAGGCTGATGAGTGGTTAGAGCAGATGACAAAGACGTTCGAGATGCTAGGCATCGAGGACGGAGCATTGAAAGTGACCTTGGCACCTTTCCAGCTTAAGGGGGATGCGGGTCAGTGGTGGAAGTTTGTGAAGGGCCATATTGATGGCACTTGGGAGGCTTTTGTGAACGCTTCCCAGGAGAAATTCTTATCTCCAACTGTCAGGGAGAAGCTGAGAGACCAGTTCTGCCAGCTCTTGCAATTGAGTTCTTTAGTGGCCGAGTTTGAGGCTGCTTTTACTAGTCTGTCCAGGTTTGCACCTGAGCTTGTGGCGTCCGGGGAGTGCCGTTGTATCGAGGTTGAGAAGAAGTTAAGGCGCAGCCTCAAGATGAGGGTTGGGGGTTCTATGACCCGAGACTATAGGCGCTTGGTTGATGCTGCAGCCCATATGGAGATCATGATACAGGAGGAGGAGGGGCAGAGGGGCTCTAAGAGGAGCCAGGATAGCCAGGGTGATGGTAGGAGACAGAGGGGTTCTAACCCTCAATAGTCTCAGGGAGGTTTTGTTAGATCGACCTTTCCAGTGCCGAGTGCAGGTTCTGGGAGAGGTAGCCAGGGAGACGTGACTTGTTATAAGTGTGGGTAGTTGGGCCACAAGTCTCCAGCTTGCCCGCAGAAGGGAGGAGGTTAGAGAGCTGCTTCATCTTCGGCTCGACGTCAGGGCCAGAGTCAGGGCAGAGGCCAGCCTTTGTCGTGTTATCAGTGTGGTCAGGCGGGGCACCTGAAGAGGTTTTGCCCGCAGTTGAGTGGCACATCTGGCGCATCTGGGCAGAGGCAGAGTTTTCAGCTCGGTCGATTCAGCCTTGAGGGCCAATCGGGCTTCATCGTCCCATGCAGGCGATCCTTTGCTCCTAGGGGTGAGCAGTGGATCGGCCTCTGTAGCGTGTATGCTGTTACCGCGCAGGACCTAGTACCGGCTCCATCAGTTGTGAGAGGTACCTTTCTGTTTTGCAACTCGGTTGCTAGTGTGTTGATTGATAGAGGTGCATCTCATTCTTTTGTATCTGCTGCATTTGCATCTGTTTTGGGTTTGGAGTTGGCATAGTTAGCATCTCCTATTTGTGTTGTATCACCTGTTGGAGGTGAGTTGATTTTGAAACAAGGGTGTAGAGGTTGTGATATAGAGGTAGCAGATCGTCGGCCTCCGTTTCCTTTTGTAGTTATGCCCATGTCGGGATTTGATGTTATTTTGGGTATGGACTGGCTATTGTCATACCGAGCAGTTATTGATTGTTACCGCCAGAGGGTCACAGTATGTACCTTGAGCGGGGATTGTTTCCATTTCTTGGGGGATCGGGTTGGTAGTGTGTTGCCACCGGTGTATGATCCGCGAGGGCGGAGTGAGCTTAGTGGTCTTTTTGCTAGCCTTTCGAGTAGTGAGTGTGATGAGACCCAGATTGTATTGCCGAGAGTGGTCTGTGAGTATTCGGATGTTTTTCCCGAGGACCTCGTTAGTTTGCCACCTCACAGAGAGATTGAGTTCTCCATTGATCTAGTACCCGGTACGACACCGATTTCTATGGCACCGTATCATTTAGGGTTGATCGCGGGTCGGTTTTGGCCGGGTGCGGGTCAAAACCGACCCGACCCGCACACATGCGGGTTGAAGAAAACAGACCCGCAACCGCCCGCAGTGCGGTTCGCGGTTTGTGCGGGTGGGTCAGTTGGTTGTGCGGGTGGGTGCGGTTCGGTTTGCGGTTTGGCCTTTTTTTAAATTGGGCTTAGTTAATTTGAACAAATTTGACATATTGGGCTACTTTTTAAGCATTTTGTTATTATTTATAGAAAATTTATAAATTAAATTTCATGATAACATAAATGCCCATATAATGATAATATGATATAATAAATTTTACATTCTTCCAAAATACAAAAATAATTGATAAAACTAATTACAAACTAAAACATTAAAATTCACACTAAAATCAATCTCCATCCATCCACAATCCAAAGCTTACCTATTAATCCAAAATGCAAGAATAATAATAATAACTAGTTAGAAACTAAAATAAATTAGTTTTCATCCATCCATCCATCCAAAATCTAAAGCAAGCTTACCTAAAATTTAGTGCTCCAATTAATTTTACATTAATCCAAAATAAAAATAATAATAATAAACATTAGTTACAAACTAAAATAACATTGTCTACAAACTTCATCCAAAATAATTTCAAAAGGTGGTATCCATCCAAGGCTTCACTAAACTCTTTAGGTCCAATGTCCAATGTCCAATCTCATCCCACAATCTGCCAAAAAAAATTTCCAATGAGCCAAATTAATAAATATAAATAAATAGATATAAATAAATAAACATTAATCTGATCTCAACTAATTAGAAAAATCTCACACATAAGCCAAATGAACATCAAAGTTCAATTATAGCATCTACATTAGACTTTGGGGTTGAAGAGGAACATGGCTCCAAAGTACCTAAAACATGAGTCAACAAGAGAAGATAAATAAACTTGCATAGTAAAAATATTAATAGAATTAAAAATGAAGAGATATTCACATATTACCCGAGTCGTATTGCTTAAATTCCTCAACATCATCCATTGCTTTTCGAAGAGAAATTGGAAGGTTGCTTTTAAGCCAATTTTGTGTGCATACAAGAGCTTCAACCATGGAAGGGGCAAGTGAACTACGAAATGGATCAAGGATACGTCCCCCGGTACTGAAAGCCGACTCCAAAGCAACGGTAGAAATGGGCATGGCCAACACATCCTTTGCTATTTGAGATAACACTCTATACTTTGTTGCATTATTCTTCCAATATTCCAATATCTCAAATGTCTGATTTTTGGCAAAATGTTCAACCTCACCCAAGTACTTGTCTAATTCCGACTTGCTTCCACTAGTGAAGCGTCCTTCCAAATATGAATTAAATTGGGACTCCATTTGAGAATCCAAATCATCCTCATCAATCACCATTGTCTCCACTTTAGTCACCCTCGAGACACTCTCATTTGATGAATAAATTGTGGCATAATGGTTGTACAAACGAGTCAAACAAGAAACAATTTTGTTCACCATCTCATCCACCTTCCTCTTTTCTCCATGAAATATATTTGTAAAACAAAACTCCAAGTATGCTATCTTTTTTGTAGGATCAAGAGCAACAGCAACATACAACAACAAATTAATCTTATTTCCATCCCCCCAATATTTGTTGAACTTTTGCTTCATACTCATAGCCATTGTGCACAAAACATCATCATTGTCCAAAATTAATTGATTAATTGTGCTTTCAATTTTAAACATCTCTTTATAAAATGGATTAATTAATCATTATGGTTCTTTCTCCTATTTATAAAAATGATTTAGAATAATTCCAATGGTAAATGTAAAAATAATTTTGCTAAAGTGTAAAGAAAATATAACCAATTCTCATTTTTGGCTATTATCAATTTTTATTTTATTTTGTTGATGTGCAAAGATTAAAGTTGTGCAGGGATTTGTGAAAAAATAACAAAATATGCAATAATAACATATATCAGTGGAAAAACCCTTTAAACCAATATGCAATACTAACATAGGAGATAGTAAACATTTGATAATACACAAATATGCTCCTTTGAGAATTATTGTTCTAACGAAGGCTAACCAAATTGATAGCCTTCATGTTATCCTCAAAATTCTTATTTCTCTATTTTGATTTAATCTTAGCCTAACCATCGTCTCAAAATTCTCATATTTTGATAATATTCCTACCATATTGTATGATTGAATTTGCATTAAAGATAATAAACAAAAAAAAAAAAAATTAGAAATGAAGATCTCTTGCCCTACCTTCAAAAATAGCATAGTACTATTTTATACTGCACCTTTGATCAATTGACCTTTTTTAATAAAAATTACATCCATGCTATTTTAATTAGAGTCTGATTAATCACTAACACAACCAATTCAGGTAGTTATGAGTGATTTAAAAGCTACTACTTTTCTCTTCTTCTTTTTTTTAGTCAATAGAAGATTAATTGCAAATATAAGAAAAATTATATCAAATAATCAAACTATACAATTACTATAATCTAACTATATACATAGCTAGAACTGTGACCATCACCATAATAAAGAGCACATAATGAAAATAAATCAGGTTAATCACACTTTTAATAGTTATAAGGCTAAGATTAAAGGGTTTTATTTTATTCGATTACATGCATTAGGTTTAGGTGTCTGATTTTTCTCTTCCTAATAATTTTTTTTTTTTTTGAGAAAAAAGAGATGGGTACCTACTAAGCTTCAACAGCAGATCCACATCTAAGTTTCAAAAATCTAATGAAAGCAAATCCACATCTAAGTTTCTGCAGATCCACAAATTTCAAAATCTGGCACACCCAACCCAAGTTTCTGTAGATCAGATCCACATCTAATTTCAAAAATCGCATGAAAAAGAGAGAGAGAGAGAGAGAGAGAGAGAGAGAGAGAGAGAAAGCTTTGTTGTCAGCTGATCACGGTTGCTTTGCTTGCTGCCGATCGCTGGCGTCTCGCCTCGCCGGGCCGTGTCTTTGCTAGGGTTAGCGGCTGCTGAGCAGAAAATACAAAAGGGGGAGAGAGGAGAGAATGAGAATAGAGGCTGGGTGGGTTCGGCTGCCCTAGTAGTATAATAAATAAAATAAAGGTTTATTTTTGTAATATATTATATATATATAAATATAAAAATATATATATATATAATGGTACGCGGGTCGCGGGTTGCGGTTAGGGTAGGGTCAGAACCGCAACCCGACCCGAACCCGACTTTTGGCAGATTTCTTGACCCGCACCCGCCCACCTACCTATATCGAAACCGCCCAAAAAGCTACGGGTAGGGTAGGGTCGGCAAGCTTGAGTGGGTGGGTTCTGTGCCCAGCCCTAGTATCATTTTTGCCCTCAAATGAGTTGAGTGAGTCAAGATTCAGCCGTGAGTTGCTAGATAAGGGCTTTATTCACCCTAGTGTTTCATTGTAGAGCACCTACCCTCTTGCTAAAAAAAGAAAGATGGTGCCTTGAGACTTTGTATCGACTACCGAAAGTTGAATCGGGCTACGGTCAAGAATAAGTACCCTATGCCTCGTATAGATGATTTGTTTGACCAATTGAAGGGTTCCCGTTGTTTCTCTAAGATAGATTTGAGATCGGGTTACCACCAGTTGAGGGTCAGGGAGGAGGATATTTCGAAGACGGCATTCCGTACGCAATATGGCCACTATGAGTTTCTGGTGATGCCATTTGGGCTCACCAATGCACTGGCAGTGTTTATGGATTTGATGAACCGGATATTCCGGGAATTCTTGGATCGTTTTGTAGTCGTCTTTGTGGACGACATTCTAATTTATTCACCTTCTGAGGAAAAGCACAAGGAACACTTGAGAGTGGTGCTTGAGTTGCTTAGAGCCCATAGGCTGTATGCCAAGTTTGGAAAATGTGAGTTCTGGCTAGGAGAAGTTAAGTTCTTAGGCCATGTGGTCTCCGGGGAAGGGGTGTCTGTTGATACATCCAAGATAGAGGCAGTGCAGGATTGGGCACAGCCTAAGAGTGTTTTTGAGATCCACAATTTTCTGGGATTAGCTGGGTATTACCGCCGGTTTGTGAAGGATTTCTCCAGGCTAGCTTCGCCGTTGACTAGATTGACTCGGAAGGGAGTCAAATTTGTATGGAGTGAGACTTATGAAAAGTCATTCCAAGAGTTGAAGGTTAGATTGACCACCGCTCCGGTTTTGATTATCCCAGAGAGAGGTTTGGGTTATGCGGTTTACTGTGATGCCTCACGAGAGGGTTTGGGTTGTGTGTTGATGCAAAAGGGGAAAGTGGTAGCTTATGGCTCACGTCAATTGAAAATTCACGAGAGGAATTACCCTACACATGACTTAGAGTTAGCGGCTGTCATTTTTACATTGAAGATTTGGAGGCACTACCTTTATGGTGAGAGGTTCGAGGTATTCTCGGATCATAAGAGTCTGAAGTATCTGTTTACACAGAGAGACTTGAATTTGAGGCAGAGGAGGTGGATGGAGTTCATTGAGGACTACGATTTCAAGTTGCACTATCACCCGGGTAAGGCCAATGTTGTGGCCGATGCCCTTAGTAGGAAATCCATTAGTGATGTAGCTTGTATAGCCATCCGGGAGTGGGAAATGTTGGGTGCACTTGGGGAGTTTGATTTGCTTCTGGGCAAATCCGTTGAGGCTGCGACCCTGTTTTCTGTGGTTGCGCAACCTACACTTGTGAGTTGAGTGTTAGAGGCACAAAGAGGTGACCTTGAGGTAGAGTCCATCCGAGAGAAGATCTCCAGTGGGAAGACTGAAAAGGGTTTGTCTGTGTATCCCGACCTGAGTGTGAGATACCGAGACCATCTGTTTGTGCCGAAGGCTTTCCGAGAGGAGGTACTCCGAGAGTTTCACCATTCACGTCTTGCAGTGCATCCGGGAGGCACCAAGATGTATCGTGATTTGGGTCGCCAGTTTTGGTGACAGGGTATGAAGAAAGATGTGGCATTTTTCGTGTCTAAGTGTCTTACTTGTCAGCAAGTGAAGGCTGAGCATCAGAGGCCTGCGGGTTTGTTGCAACCCTTGCCTATTGCCGAGTGGAAGTGGGAGCATGTCACTATGGACTTCGTTGTAGGTCTTCCGAGGACTCAGCGGGGTAGTGATGCTATTTGGATGGTTGTAGACCGGTTGACTAAGTCGGCGCACTTTATCCCTATGCGCGTGAAAGATTCGGTAGATCATCTAGCCGATTTGTATATTCGGGACATAGTGAGGTTGCACGGGGTCCCAGTAACGATCGTCTCAGATAGAGATCCTCGTTTTACTGCTAGGTTGTGGCAGAGTTTGCAGAGTGCCTTGGGCACTAAGTTGACCTTTAGCATGGCTTATCATCCTCAAACTGACGAGCAGTCCGAGCATACTATTCAGATCCTTGAGGATATGCTTCGAAGTTGTGTCCTTGACTTTAGTGGGTCGTGGGAGAAGCACTTGCCCTTGATGGAATTTGCCTACAACAACAGTTTCCAGTCGAGTATCGGTATGGCACCGTTTGAGGCCTTGTATGGCCAACCTTGTAGGTCTCCAGTTTGTTGGGCCGAGGTGGGTGATGCACCGTTGTTGGGCCCGGAGTTGGTGAGGGAAACAACGGAGAAAGTCGAGCTTATCCGTAGGAGGCTTGTTACAGCCCAGAGTCGCCATAAGAGTTATGCCGACCGTAGGAGGAGGCCTTTGGCATTTGAAACGGGTGATCATGTTTTTCTGAAAATATCACCTAGGTGAGGTTTAATAAGGTTCGGGAAGAGTGGGAAGTTATCCCCTTGGTTTATTGGTCCCTTTGAGATCCTTGAGAGGATTGGGGACGTTGCATACCGTTTATCCTTACCGCCGCAGTTATCCGGGGTACATAACGTGTTTCATGTTAGTATGCTTCGGAAGTATGAACCGGATCCGTCCCATGTGCTAGATTGGACCGATTTGGAGGTTGACGAGGATATCTCATATGAGGAGAGACCGGTTCGGGTCTTGGATAGAAGGGATCAAGTCTTGCGAGGCAAGATCATTCCCTTGGTAAAAGTTTTGTGGAAACATCACGGAGTGGAAGAAGCCACTTGGAAACGTGAGGTGGATGTCCATGAGAAATATCCGGACTTGTTTGTAAATGCTTGACCTTGTATTGGGATTTTGTAATGTTAGTAAACTTTAAGAGCATTATATATGTCTTAAGTTGTAAAACATTGTGTATGTTTTGGTTTATGGAGATAATTTGAAACTTGCCTCGAAATGGAAGTTATTGTAACATTGTATACGTTGAATGTATTGTAAAAATGAAATATATCATGAATATTGAATATGATATGGGAATTGTGGAATAAATGTTGAAATCGTTGAATTTCAAGGAAAAGCATGCTAATAATACATATTGAGTTATATTGTGAAATGCCTCTTGAATAGAGATGGAATGACCGGTAATGGGTTAGATGGGTGAGTAATGAATTGTAATATTGTTGAGAATTGAGAAAAACTTGTTTTTGAAAACTTGTACTTAATTTCGGGGACGAAATTCTTTAAGGGGGGAAGGTTATAGCGATCCCGGTTTTCCTTCCTTTATTTATTGTATTCCGGACTCGGTTCTGTGGATGTGTTGTTGTCTCATTCTCATTTCCATCCTTTACTCTTTATATTTGATTCTTGGGTTGTGTTGGGCAGGTTTGAAACAGGTTGGTTGTGTTTGGAAACCTAGAGTTGATGCCCAGAATTTGGCCTTCACGTTCGAGCGGGGCTTTTGACGCTCGAGCGGGCCCTTCGTTGTTGCTTCTCCGCTCGAGCGGGGAGTTTTGACGCTCGAGCGTGAATTCTCATCTCCCAGTATTTTTCTCTGCAGGTTGTCGGACGCTCTAGCGGGAGTTTGGACGCTCGAGCGGGGACCATGTCTGCAAAACTTCTGCAGGTGTGCAATCGACGCTCGAGCGGCACTTTGGACGCTCAAGCGTGAATCTGTGTCTGACGCTCGAGTGGGGGTTTCCATGCTCGAGCGAGGAGTCGATTATATCAGTCCGAGATTTCACTTTTTGGATCACTTTTTCAACACTCTTTCTCTCTCTTATTTTCCCAAAAACATTTTTGAGAGTTCCTCTCTCTAGAATCTCCCTTCTCTCTAGGGTTTGATCTAGCTAGAGTGTTTTCCTAACCTTTCGCCTTTGTAAAAAGTGTGTTGATCGTCGAAGGCTTCCTTTTGATCTGAAAATTTGTGGATTTGGAGCACTTTGGTTTTGGTCTTCTTCTCCTTTTGAGCTCTAACTTCGAGGTAGGGATATCCTATTCCATCTTATGAGCTTTGTCTTTAAATTTTAGCATTTTGATATGTTGGGGGTTGTTGGGTAATTTTGAGAAGGTTTGGGATCATGATGTAATTTTCAAAAGATGGGGTTTTCATATATATAAACCCACATGTATGTAATACATTGAGAAAAGGAATAAATGTTGGATTATTGATGAAAATGGAACCTTAGGGTTGTTGCTTGAATTATGGGAAAATGCCCTAATTAGTTTGATAAATTAATTTGTATAATTAATTTTGAGAAATGAGAAATTGAATTGAGAATAATGGAATTGAAAGGATATGGGATCAAAGGGTGGAGTTGGATTTGTTTATCGCTCACCTAGTCAAAATGTCGATATTATGTCCATTTGATGCATTTATTTTCTGTTTAGAAATAACTGCTTTGGGCTATCGGTGGAGGATAGTCTTGATTGTTGTAGATAATGCATAATGATTAGGCAAACTAAAACTAATCAATTGAATGTGTCATCGAATATGACGGTTGGAATAATACATTAACCTTATGTATTGATTGATTATGTATATGATAATTGTTTATATACATTGTGTTATGTGGGAGGAGATAGGGGATGTGGTTAGGGAAGATAGGGATGGACCTCTAAATCGAAACCTGCTTTGACATCAATCTGACACTACAATGTGTATCAATTGTGAAGTATGGAAGTGATTGTTTGATTTGATATAGCACTAAATGTATATCATTATCAATTGTGAAGTATAGAAATGTTTCTATGTTTATTTGATACAGCACCAAAATGTGTATCATGTGTGAAGTATGGAAGTGATATCATGTGTTACTGATACGGCATCGAAATGTGTATCCGTCATGATTTTCGAAAGTATTTTGATGATGAATTATAATCTCATTAAACTGGTTGGCCAGGATCCGAGCCTTATTTTTGAACTTAAAGTCAAATGAGAAATAGAAAAAGGAAATGTAGCATGGACATGATTGTCATGAAACTGTAATATGATATGAGTTGGAATATAAGTGTTGACCATCTATCAATTGCTAATCTTTTAGTCATTGTTTATAGTTGGTTTCGTATATTTCTACTGGGCTATGGCTCACCCTATATGGGACATCATTTTCAGGTACAGGCAGCATGCCACCTCCAAGGACATAGCTTGGGAGGCTAGAGGTAGGTAGACTTTTGTTGGATTGCTTTCTTTTGATGTATTGTATGTAAATTCAAGCCAAGGGCTTAATATGTATATGAGTTAGTACTCATTTCTTGTAACCAAGTGTTGGCTTGGAAAGTTGTAAGCCTTTAGGGCGTTTACTTTTGTTGTCAACATGTAATACTTTTGTAAGAATTACTCTGATAAATAAAAAGATGTTTATTTTCCTTATATTGTTGCATGTCAAGAATGATGAGTTTTATGTATTTTTTGAGGGCGTTACAGTAGCTATGGCTGCTCATCAAATATGCTTACAAGTATGGTTGGCTGTATCTCTCCTCACAGATGCATTGGTGGCATCTGGTCAGGTACAAAATTTTGTTTGTAAAGATTGTTTGATATATGCTCTCCCAATACATATGTACTTGTTTGGACTTGTGGTCTCATTACAATCTCTATGGTCATATTATCTGAGTTAGGATGGGACGTTGCTTGTTGATGCTGACTCCACTCAAAACTGCCAGAATTGTCACTAGGAAAAGAAACTGTGCATCTATAGAGTTTAGTGTGTGTTTTTCCTCTCTGAAATCAAATTTGTGTTTCTTGTAGGCCTTGATTGCAAGTTCTTCTTCAAAAGGTGATTACAGAACTTTGAGGGAGGTTGTAAACTTTGCGTTAAAGGTTAGTCATTCCTGTATGCCTCCCCATTATGCTTCGGCATTCTTCTACTTGGGACCAAATGAATTTTAGGTTTACTAGGTGTTTAGGCTCTTTGTGTTGGAGTTGCAATATTTCTTGATAGTGGTTCAAATCTTATTCACATGTTTTTGCAGATAGGATTGCTCACAAGGTTTCCTTGGCTGCAATTTTGGGTTTATCTTTTGGTTCTTTAGCCACCTTATTCACTAAGGATGCTGAAGTCTTAGGAGTTGTCAGAATCGGGTTTTGGTATGTTTGCTCGCCATGTCATCCTATCTATCAATTTTTGTTAGTTTATCCTGAATGATCAAGTGCTAAGATCTTTCTTGTGTGGCGTTCTTGAAATTGTTACATTTTGTCGTGCTACCAACCCAGTAAATGCTCTAGCTTTTATTTTTGATGGTCTCCGTTATGGTGTTTCAGACTTCCCATATGCAGCTTGTTCCATGGTAAGCTTATACAGTTAAATTTCTCTGTGATGCTATTAGCTAGCTGTGTGAAGATTGTACAATGGCCTCTATTAACAATTTTAAATAAATTACGATGGTGGTAGGGCAATATCTTACGCATTTCGCTATATGTTCCTTCAATTTTTTGTCTTCGTGGTGTGTGGCGGGGCTTGGCTCTTTTTATGGGCCGCATACGCTAAGGTGATATATCGTAAATCAGAGGATATTATGGCATGTCTATTGTCTCTTAAAAATTTCTATTTGCAATTCGTGTTTTCTTGTCTATGACGTGATTATTCTATTTTTACCATGAACCTCCATTTCAATTTAATTGAAAACTGGTGTAATATGAGAGATAGGGCATTGGTTACATTGTTTAGAGTTGGTTTTCCGATAAATAATTTCATGAACATATTTGTGGTTTAAAGGCATGCTCAAATTTTTGGTACTGCTTTCTAGTGCAATTTTGATGACATTGTTATTGAAGAACTGTGCTGCGTTTTTCTTGCATTTTTCACTAGGATAGTATATTTATTGGTCCTCTCTTTTCTTTCGCTTTCTTTTTTTTTTTACTTTTTTTCAATAGATATTAATTGTTATTCCACTTGCATGTTCAGAATATCATCCAAAAATGGTCCATGGTGGTTTCTGCATCAGGACTTGAAGGGACCTGAGGTTGGTAGTTTTTTGTTCATTGCTTTCTCTATATTATATTAGTTGAAACAATCTGCCTTTTTGTTGTTGCTTTTCCTAGTATTTTTACCTGTTTGTCTTGTTTTTGCCATTGTCACTAATTTACTAATTTTTACCTATCTTGCATCAATGCTTGAGATGGGTGTAATCAGGATTCAAGAATCTATTGCTTGTCATTATCTATTCTTTAAGTATGACTTGTAATCCTTGATTCCTATCTAAAATGGTGAGTAATACTATTTGATGATTTAGTCCTGTGGGCTGATGCCCACTTTTTGGCTTTCAAATGTTACAACGAGAATACTTTTACCAGAGCCTTGGAAATCTCTCTCTCTGTCTCTCTCAACACCAGAAAGTGAAACTATATGTAAATTGAAAATTTCTTGTTTATGTATTGATGCCCACTTTTTGGTTTTCAAATATTACAATGAGAATCCTTCTAATAGTCTTGGAAATCTCTCTCTCTCTCTCTCTCTCTCTCTCACTCATTAAGCCTCGACAGTTTAATCGAAAGAAAGTGTTGGTTCAGTTTGGATGTATGCATTTTCGAAATCCAGCTGTGGTCATGGTTGTTTGAATCCTAGTTTGTTTACTAGGAACATAATTTCCAGTTCTCCAACTTCATTCATGGTTGGTTTTTTTTTTTTTTTTTTGGATCAGCAACAAAAAGTGTTTATTAATAATGAAAAAGGAGACACAAAGGGAGGACAAGAAGTCCTCTTACAAGGAAAGAAAACCAAATGAAATAATTAAGCCACCCATAGCACACCAACACCCTTTTTTAGCGCACTTGGAGCTTTAGCTTTAAGGTTGAGCATAATCCGTTGGGTCGTAAGGTCAATCAACTCGGCAATGAATCCCTTCTTCCTCTTAGGGTTCCATTCCATGTCCTTGCAGAGTTGATCATTGTACCTATATGAAGGGTACCAATGCAAGATCTCCGATAGTACTTGTCAGAGTATCGCTTCATGTATTTATCCCATTCCAATACATCTTTTCCCGTCTCTTTAATGCTGGGTAGCTTGATTGTGCCATCAAGAAGCTCTGCTAGCCATCGGCACCTTATCTCCAAATATATAGGTTTGCTATACTCTCGAGAATCCAATTATCGCTATTGTGGAATTCGGGATGAATGCATTCCTTTGAAAACAAAAAGTTAGTATCGATATGCTTCAAGTCACCGCACTTGCTTAGAGCATCTCCAATGGATGGCTAAATCAGCTGCCAAAGCCATAATATAGCAGTTTGGGAAATCTTAGCTTCTCCAATGGCATGCTATAACAGCTGCCAAATTTGGCAGCTACTTTGGCAAATGCCAACCGCCAAGTCACCCAAAATTAAACTGTTTTCTTCCTTCCCTCCTTCCCTTTCAGTTGGGATTTTCCATAATGCTTGAAGTTTTTTTTTTAAAGAAATGAAATTCACTATGTCGTTTAAAATAGAAATCATCACAAATTAATCAGAATGAACAAGAATTTCAGCAAATTCATCAATATTCATACCAAATTCATCAAGAATTTTAGCAATATCACAAATTCATCAATGAACAAGAATCTCAAAATATTCAAAGAATCAATGAACAAATTCATCAAAGAATTTCAGCAATGAACAAGAATCTCCAATATTCACAAATTCGTCAATATCAATTTCTCCAATATTCCAATATTCACAAATTCTCCAATATCAATATTCACAAATTCATCAAGAAAAATACCTGGATGAGAGAAGGTTGATCCGAAGGTGGATGATCTGGTGGTGGATGAGAGAAGGTTGATCCGAAGGAGAGAGAGAGAGAGAGAGAGAGAGAGAGAGAGCTTCGGGTGAGAGAAGATGGGAGCTTCGGGTGACAGAAGGATGATCTTCTGAAAATCATTGTTCCGAAGCTCTCTCTCTGATCTTCACTGATCCAAGAAACAAGAAGAGAGAGAAGGCGAGAACCAGCCGTTGCTTAATGGGCAGGAGTGTTTCGAAGTGATCTTCACTGATCCAAAGTGTTTCGAAGCTCTCTCTCTCTCTAATCTTCTCTGAAGTTTATCTGAAGTGTGCTATCTCTCTTTCTGAAGTTTCGCAGCTCTCTCTCTCTCTCTGATCTTCTCTAAAGTCTCTCTCTGAAGTTTATCCGAAGTGTTTCGAAGCTCTCTCACACAGACACATGATTAATCTCAGTCATTGATTAATAACAATCCAACGACTGAGATCCAAGTGTGCTACTTTATTCATTAAAAATTAAATAAAAACATAAGTGAAACATATCCACTACGGATATAAACGATCATATTTTTATGTTAAAACGGCTATAAAAAACGGCTTTTTTTTTTCTATAAATACAAACCTTCTCTCCTCTGTTTTTACTCAATTTCATTTCACAACAAAATTTTTAAATTACATTTTTATTTATATTTTCTTTACACATTCGGTATGGAAGATTCATCAAAAATAAAGAGAGGAAAATCATTCACCATTGCTGAAGATATGGCACTTTGTAAAGCTTGGTGTCATATTTCTGAAGACCCAATTGTTAGCAATTCACAATCTTATGCTCACTTTTGGGGGAGAATTTATGCAAATTATTGCTCCCTTCAGAATGATCAGTCAAGAACACAAGTTTCTATCCAATCTCGGTGGGGTACAATTATGAAATGTTCTAACAAATTTCGTGGATGTTTAGCGCAAGTCGAAGATCTACACCTAAGTGGGATGTCTCAAGTTGATCTAGTAAGATTTCATCTTCATTTATTACGTTAGTTTTTTATTTTATTTTATTTCGTCTCATATAAAAATTAAATAATTACTTAATTTAATATTTTATTGATACAGATGCTTCAAGCAAAACTTTTATACCATCAAGATGAAAAGAAACATTTTGCTTTTGAACATTGTCGGTCAATCTTGCAAAACAATATCAGGTGGCAAGATGTAGCTCCTACGAATACGGTGAAGTCAAGGATACATACACATTTTTCCCTGATTCAGCCCCCGATTCCCCTATGGATAACTGCATTTCTCTTGAAGATGACACCAGTCCAAGTGTTGGTAACAATCCAACTGTCGGTGAGGGCAGTGTCTCTGCAAGGGGTAAAAAACCTATGGGTAGAAAAGCTTCAAAAGAATTATTTCGGAGGAATCAAGTGGTTGAATTTGAAGTCCAAAAAATGAGCATACAATTGGAGACATTTAACTAACATCTTGTTGAGAAGGAAAAGAAAAAAGATGAAAGAGAAGAAAAAAAGATTCAAGCACTGCAAGAAATGAAAGAACTTGAGATCAGAAAAGAAGAACATGAGATAATGACTACGGACATTTCTCTTTTGGACCCTCAGACAAAAGCATATTACGCAATGCGAAAAAATGAGATTTTCGTCAAGTGATCCTCAAATGTCAGTAGCCTAAATTACTATTTTCCCATGCCTCCTAATGAATAATTACGGGATAATGTATTTTTAAATTTAGCAATGTCATTTAATTTTTAATTTGGATGGTTGTTGGTGGTTGGTTGTTGGTGGGTAATTGGTGATTGTTTATTTTTTATGTGTAGTTAAAAAAATTTATTAAATATGTAGTGATATATTTTTTGGTGGGGTGAATTAATCAAACAAATTTTTTTTTTCCAATTTTTCATTTTTTTTATTTTTTATATTTGTCTAGTTGGGAATAATATAAATATATAATTTTTTTAACAAACAAGTAAAAAAATATCACAAAAGACAAAATAAACAAAAATAAAATCACAAAAAAATTTATATCCAAACAACACCTACAAACTTGGAGGGAAAGTTGGTTAAGATTTGCTAAAAATAGCAAATGACCATTGGAGCACCATTGCTATAATTTGGCAAAATAACGCTATTTATTGTCAAATTATAACAATAGCATTATAGCAATAATGATTGGAGATGCTCTTAGCAATACAGTCATCTAAGATTTTACTTTTTTTGATAAAGTAATCTAATATTTTGGGAACATCATATCTACTTACTAACAAGGGGGTATGTAACCATTTTCTAGAAATATATAAACAAAATTACCACATGACTGCATGCCATTAAACCACCACACGATTGAACTGAAATTTTTGACTCACCTAATATTTTTTGCTTTTGCAATTTTAATAACTAGTCAAAACATTTTATGCTGATTAAATTCATTGCATATTTTGACTTTATGTTTTGATATTAAATTTCGGCAATTACAACTATGGACAAGTTGGAGAGGCCTTAGGGTTGGATCTCCTAAACAACCCTGATCTAGTAAAAACTGACCTGATCATCTCATTCAAGATAGTCTTATAGTTCTGGATGACCCCACAATCACCAAAGCCTTCGTGCCACATGGTCATCACCGAAACTTGGATGCCGTCTACAGCTGACCAATCAGCAAGTTGGGTTCCCGAGTACGGTGTCATCACAAACATCATATATGGCAATCTCGAATGCAGTCATGGCACGGATTCAAGGGTTGAGAGTCACATTGGGTTCTGTCAAAGGTATTGTAATGATGAAATATTCGGGGTTAGCACTGGTTGACTGCAACAACCAAAGGCCTTTCGGATTCAGACACTTGCTTGACTCTACGTAATTGCAACATCCCTACAGTTTTTGCATCAGTGCAAAACTGCACAAGCCACTGTCGTACTAAGTACAATAAGTGTACAATAGTAATGACTCTTTTAAGTTTTTCTGCCCTGGGTCCAAGTAGTTGTAATGAATTAATGAACTATTTACAATATGTGATCCAAATAATATAATAGGTAGATGTAAGAGTACAATTTGTTCAAAAATTGTCCCTATCCCATCCTAACATTCCGTTTGTTTGACCGAAAACATATTTTGAAAAATATTTTTTATTTTTTGACATTCTAAAAAATTTAACAGAAATTCAAAACAAACTCATTTGGACAAAAAACATGTTTTATTTTTGAAAGTGATAACGTTTTCCCAACTAAATCTTACTAATGTTGCCACTACACCACCGCCACCCCCACCCACTTGCCCCTCCACCTCCACCACCAGCACCACCAACACAACCACCTTCACCACTACTAATACAATCACTAGCCAGCACATTAGTTTTAAGGTTGCAACCAAACATAAAAAAATGTGATCTACAAAGAACATTTTTTTAATAAATATTTTTGTAAAGATTTTTTTTGCCAAATCAAAGGGAATCCAAGTAACACTACATTAAATATTACTTAAAAGCTTATTCATGAATTACAACAAAATTGGGTACTACTAACTTCCATTTCCCTACATTTCCTGCCATCAGATATGGCTCGTGGGATAGATCCAACTCTATGGGCTCGCTCAAACCTCACCAATGGAAGAATCGGAGGAGATGCCGCAAAATGGGATGTCTTTATATATGCATACCAATTGCAGAGACTTTAAATTTCTTGTACCGGCCTCAGAATATGTCATGCCTATATCTCCTCAACAACCCCTTCAAGCTTTGGTTTGCTCTTGGCTCAGCCACATCGTTTTACATCTTTACCCAACAAAAGCTCTAATGCTTTCTCAAAGGTTATATCATTCGGCTTCAAGTTCTGTACAGAAGGTTTAAATAGATGAAAACCAAGTTAACAAAATGAGAATTCTCAAAGATGACAAATATATGAATGGAAAAAAGTGACGATCAAAACAAATAATATGCGCTCTGAATGAAATAATCTGAACAGGGACCAGAGAATATTTTTTAAAAAGAATTTTCCTCTGCTCCACCCCATCTCAACAAGTAACTGAGATGTATACTGTTCATTAGACTATTCATTAGACTTCTTCCGAGCTGTACTTGCCTCTTTGGATCTTTCAAGTTACAGTGTGTTTCGTTTCTGTTTCCCCTTCTACTAGTAGACAATGGAGTTGGGATCTGAAAACTTTGACTCACAATCTCATGCAAACTTTCCAAGTCGCACTAAATCTTTGCATCATGGATGGGCAGTAAATTTAACATGGTTTACCAATTAGGGTGAATGTTATGCGTGTATTATTTTTTTTTTCTCTTCTTTTTTGATGTGAAACAAATTCAATTAAAAAATACAGACTTAAGGTTCAAACAGCAGTCTCTCGGAAGCAAGAAAAACGTGTATGTATTGAACCAGCATAGGAAAACAAATACAAAAGCTAATCAAGAAGTAATAATCTCACCAACACAGTGAATCCACATCAAATTTGCTTGATTTGCATTTTAAAGATCTTAATATCACAAATCTGCACTTGAGTTTGTGAAAAGATTTTTCTTTTTCTTTTTTTTTTTTTTCCAATTCTTGATCCAATTTTCCATCCACTTAATCCAAATTTTAAAACATTTATGATGGGAAGATTTACAAGAGGAATTCACCAGTTGAGTTCAAGGGAAAATAATTGTTTGCCAGTAATGATTTGCATTCGTCGGACATCACTAAATGTATATCACATATCCATTCCAAACAACACTCAATCTCTATGACTACACTCCTAAAGGTTTATTTAATTATAAGCCCACCAAATTCAATGCATCACTCCTAAAGGTTTATTTAATTATACGCCCACCAAATTCAATGTATCATACAAGCAGCATTGTTTGTCCATATATCACCGCCTACTCAATCCTATTATCAAGACTCCTAACGGTTCATTTAATTATAAACCCACTAAATTCAATGTATAATACAAGATGCAGATCGCCAATCTACTCAATCCTTATGATTGCACTCCTAAAGGTTTATTCATATATTTATTATTTAAATTAATAGTCTATATTTTTTTTTTTTGGGTACATTGGAGGTCAGAGCAAGGGAGTCTTGCCTGTGACAAGACTTAAAATCTTGACCTCCTAATGAGATGTAGGTGTTCCCAACCTGGATTATTCCAAAGAGGGTCATAATCTTTCTTCTTGTTAGTTTAAGAGGGCCCTTTCAGCAGAGTCAGTAGTTCGCCGCTAAAGCATTTCCGAGGGTCCAATACTTTGGAAAAGTTGTACATTGCTTTTGCAAAAGCCAAAAATACTCCCAACAATTGTATGTTTCTTTGTTCCTTTCTATTCTTATTTTTTTCATTTCCCTCCTTGTTTTGGAGAGGCGTAATATTTGCCCGTTGTGCCTTAAATTTGGTCTCAAATCAAGAACAGAATATGTCTATGGCAGGACCCTTGAGATTCAATCTTCCCACCTCACAAGGGGAAGACAGGAAAAGGAAAAAGGCAATCTCACAAATAAATACACATGCAATTGGTTGGTACTTGATAGTTAAAAGTATAGCATATGTGCATGGTTCATCATGTGTAATTTAATCAATATTTAAGACATATAGACAACTCAGCCTGCTGTTACGTGACAAGCATTTCATGCTGGAAATTCATTCTTTTGTTTTGCCAAATTATTACTCAAGTTATGTTTCACAAACTTTCATATAACGCTTTAGTAATTCTTTTCATCGCTGCCTGCACAACTTGTTCAGTATTCAATGTCTTTGAGGTCTTCTCCTTATTTTGGGACCTCAAAATGACAAAGGATTTACACATTTCACTCCATAATTATCACTTACTATATATGTATTAACATAGTTCTCCAGTAGGTTTTTCATAGCTAATTTTTTAATGAGTAGTAGGTGTTCATATTCAATTTTTATAAGTATTAGGTGTTCATATTCATCTACAATAAGACACCTACCCACAAGTGTCACATATAAGGGCAGATTTAAGCTCGGCCCATCCAACTCCTATACCTACTTCACAAATTGATAAAAATATCAACTATGTATGGTCGAGAATTGACCTATATACACCAAATTGCCTAGTTTTAAGAACCCATTTGTAAGGTTTTGCTATAGGAGGCTAATATGGTGGCCAATAGCTTATTAGTTAAACTTGCTGTGGATACTTCTCATACTCAAATGAGTACTACAATAGGAGATTCAAGCTGAATTTAGTGAAGAAAAAGAGTTGGAAAATACCATAACTATTTAATAAAGACATGCTTAACAAAGAAAGATATACCTCAGGTACAGGCGCGATTGTGTGTCAATGTCTAATGGAAAATCCAAACTTTTCAAGCTTCAATACAACTGGCTGGCCATCATCAGGATGGTTTCCCTAACATAGATACAGGAAAACTGAGTTTGACAATGATAAATAAAAAAAATTTAAAAAACGAGTATTTAGATGAAGACATACCAATGTTGTAGGCTAGTGCAGCAACTCAATAGCATCTTGCAGGGTAATAGAGTCTATATTTTTTTATCTGAAATAACAAATGTTACTTGTCAAAAAAAAATTCTGAAATAATAAATGTTTTCAATCATGTATGAATTAAATATTACAACAAATACAAGTCATTTTATTCATTTATTTTATTTTATTTTTTTTTTGAGGGGGGCGAAAGAAGCAGGTAGTGTTTTACAGATGCATGAACTGCCATATCGAAACAGTTCATAAAAAAGTTCTGAACTGAAGCTTGTGTATGATATCCTAAAAAAATAAAATGAAGGCATGGATCAAAGTCAATCTCCCATCTGTAGATGCCTAGATGCACCAAGAGACCTCAGAGAGCATCCACATAATCCATATTTTTAAGATTCTTTTTCTTTTCTTTCTTTTTTTATTATTTATAAATCCATATTTTTACAATTAATCCACAACAGCCAGAATTTTTGAGCACCAAGTTATTGCATCATGGCCAAATGCAATTATCCTCCTGGTACTCCTTGGAGGAAAGAATTATTTTCTCCATAATAATAAAAACAGAAACATACTGATGAAAAATATATTAGTGCATATCAACTTTGGTGCTTAAAAACCTTAGTGGAAGCTTCACGTGCTTTAGTAAAGGTTTTTAAAAGGGGAAATTAAACAAACTAGTAAATTTTTTTGACATTCTATAGTTATATGATTGTAAATATGTCATACATTAGTTATATTCTTTTACCTATAAAAAATATCATGCAGGACTTTTCATACTTGTGGATAGCATCTTTTTTGCCCTAGGCACATGATAAAAAATTTTAACAATTAGAGGAAGCTAGATATTCTAATACCGAAATCAAATTGTGATACAAATAAAAACTGGATGAAATGCGACTTTTAACTTTGACAAAATCATATTGGCGCAAAACTAGATATTCTAATACCAAAATGTTTCAGAAGTAGGACCAAGACAAGGAAAAGAAGAAAGGGATGAAGTATAAAAGGAAGATTGATGACCAAATGATCCGACAATATGATTGAGAGATAACCAGAGACACTGGAATGGAGTTTCAGCTCAGTGGTTGAAGCACAGTTGGCTCTAGAATAATGTGACAAACATTGGCAAGAATAGAGGGGCAGCTGCCTAAAGCAGAGAAGATTTTCAGGAATAACAAATGAGTCATTATTCAGCCAGTGAGGATCATGCTGGAACAGGTGACCCTTCCAAAAAACATCAAGAAGTCTAAAAGGACATGAATGGAAGTAGTGAGAAAAACGACCTGCAAGGTCAAGAATAAGGGAAAATATTGCTTTAAAGATTAATGGAATTTATGAAATTAACTACAAAAGTAGTAGTGATATTCTGGGAGGATGATGTGACCACTGTCAATTCTATAGGGAGCTGATAAACTGCACTTTTTGTATCCCACTTTTAATTATTCAATACTGATGAAACAAAAGGAGCAGAGGCTATATAGCAACAAACAAAAATTATTCATTAACGACAATAAATATGACACACTATTGGATTCAGATAATAATAAGAACAACGACGACTCGTGATCTCAGATCTACAATACTAACAACAAAAGAAAAGAAAACACTCTAGAAATGGGTATCAACAGAAGAAGCAAGATATTCATGTGGCTGGTGGAGCCATCATTGGCCTAGAGGGGCAAGCCTCCTCAACTCTTTTAAAATTACAAGTTAACTCAGACTTATAAAGTTCTTCAAATTGGCCCCTTTGAAATTTTATACATGCCCCTTAATCTTTTATAATCCATCTTTTTTTCTATCATGCAGTTCACAACACAAATATGCAAAATAAAAGACATATTCCACAAGGTGTATTCTTCTTCCAAGAGAACAAGTGTCAGCACATGAATGCTTGCATAAAGAGAGAAAAGCATGCAAGAGCAGTCTAGAATCTCTAGATATGTTTATGTTCAGTCTTATGTTTATAGATTTTATGATACTATTATGCATAAATTTATGTTTAGATTTATTGATTTCAGTCTGTATATGTATGGATTTTTTGAAATTTGAAGGCCTGATTTGAATAACCAAATTAAACCAAACAGGCATGACCCAACCCTTTGTATCTGATCCACAGATGATCCCTTGATGTTAATTGTTTTGAAGGGGAAAAAAAAGGAAGAAAATTAACATCACAAGACTTCCCTAATGACCAGTAGTGGCTAAGTATTCATCCCTAATTTACTTGAAAAGAAAACGAAGCATAAAAACAGTAATAAGCTTCTGAAGATGATAAAGATTCATTTTTCACATAATTGATGTTAAATCAAAACAAGGAAAACCTTCTCATTTGATCCAGGGTAAAGGCCTAAACATTTTGGCTCCTCCACTGTGTCGCTATTCTGAGGAGTAACCTCTTCATCATCATCACCGTACAATGTCTTAGCAATGTACCTGCAAACAACCCAACCATAAAAGCTATTTATAGTGACCAAATAACAAAATATTATTTATCAATAAAGATTGTTTGCAATCAAAACTTGAAAAGCTTAAAAATTATAAATGAATAATTACTACTAATTATTTCCTACAATCAAGAATACAAGAAAATGGGTTTAAAAAAAATTGAGAAAATACTAAGTGGCTTAAATATGAGATAAATGACTATATCTCATTAAACCTTTAAACACTAGATTGGACAATGTTCCATAACAAAATTGAGAAAGAAGCAAACCCTAATCGAGCAAGTGTCAAAGAAGCTCATCAATGGAGATCGCATAAAGTATGAATTTAGGCACTAGAGTCAAGGATGTAGAGATATCAGGCAATTGGTGATGAAGTCCTCTGTCAAAACCCATTCCAAATTGTGCACTTTGTAAATTTTGGGTTCTGGGTAGTTCTAGTGGTTAGGTTTTAGGTCAACTACAGTGTTGGGTTGAGTAGGAATGATTTGAGGGTAGCAAAGGTAGGTAGGGAAATTGCGGATATTGGTAAGGGAGTGACGGAGGTAAGTAGAGATGATCGAGATAGGTGGAGAGGAGTGGAGGAGTGCTGGAGGCAGATGGGGAAGTTGTAGAGGTGGCGAGGGAGGGTGAAGGAATGTGCGGACGCAGGTTGTTTGCAAAAGACATTGAAAAAAACAAGGCTACTTTTGTTATTTTATAAAAATATGTCATGATTTTTTTAGGTTTTTTTGAGTCTTCCATAGTTGTTATTTTTAAAAA
The DNA here is from genome assembly GCA_025200525.1 of Camellia lanceoleosa. NCBI lineage: Eukaryota > Viridiplantae > Streptophyta > Magnoliopsida > Ericales > Theaceae > Camellia > Camellia lanceoleosa. The sequence continues at coordinate 145,678,078 of CM045770.1, forward strand.
GTTGGCACTATTTTGTAACATTAGTTTCAAGAACCCAACCAAACATAGGGAGACATTTTTTCTAAAAATGTTTTTCGTAGAAAATGTTTTCCATGGAAAAATGTTTTTTGTTTAAACAAACGAAGCGCAAGTTACAATAAAAATACAAGTACAAAGGCCCATATTTGTTGCATTTTACTAGGATAAATGAACCAATAAGGAAATGAACAATATATAAAAGGTAACATGATTTATAGGAAATTGCTAAAAAAATGTGAAACTATCATTGCAATTGTAGGAATTTGTATTCAATTCACTACACCATAACAATATCAAAATGATTCTGATGACTCACCGACAAATGGAGCTTATGCAGAAGAGAAGAAGCATTTAAGCGCGAAGTAAGAGAGAGAAGGTTAAAGTCTGATGATACCATAACAAGCAACTCCAATTGTTTGAGAGAGTTGAATCTAGTTATCCTTGGAGGTATTGGGAGGACTTGAAGAGAAAAGAAGAAAAAAGTTTTATATAGAAAAATATCCCATTTTCATACACAAAATGAAAAAGTACACAATAAAGAGTAATAATTCTTTCATTTTTTTCATCTCATCTGTTGTCAAAACTAGTGATAGGGTTTGAAGCCAAGGAAGATCATTTGCAATTCCATTGAACATATATTGTGTGCCCCTCTCATATGCAACCATGAACCTGATATGCACTTTTTCCAGCCGAGGAACGTCAAGAAAAGAGAAGTATTTCACTTTACCAATATATGCAAATGTGGTAAGACCAATAGAAAAAATCTCAAACTGCTCCACTCCATAGCATTCATGCACAATCAAAATCTTCAAATGGAGGGATGGACCATGAATGCATAAAGTTTCGTAGAATATCGTTTTTAGCCTCAACCATTCAAGGTTTTAACAACTAGAAAGGATACTGTTAGCACAACTTTGATTTAGAGGCACATGTTCTAAATCAAGGGATTTAGGAAGACGAGCCTGCTTACGTGATTAGGGGTTGGCCTTAGGTTGCATGATTTTAGGCACAAATACTTTAATTGAGATGAATCACCTTGAGGAAGAAGCTGACAGGGAAAATCATATAAGTTATTACTTTGACTTTCGTGACTAGCGTAAAAGTCAAGATCAAGCTTTTTCGCTTTCATTATAATTGCAAATCTAATCCACCTATCAACATAACCAAATAAGACTGCTACAAGACAAAAACAGATCCTGAGAGTGAGTAGCCTTTGACCATTGTATAGCTCCAAAAATTGATCAACTCCAGTTACAAACTTACTCTTATCCTCCCATGAGATATCTGAATCTCCATTTGAGTACATTGCTTTCTAGTTGATTCCGAGCACAGTATGAAGATCAAAATCAAGATTCAACATGAATGGACAGATATATTTCCATCTTCTAGACAGTATCCTTGCCTTGATAGAATCTCTAATACTCAAAAACGAGAGAATGAAAGAGAGAATGGCCCCGTTTGGTGTAGCTGTTAAAACAGCTTATAGATTATAGCTTAACAGATTATAGATTATGACTTTAATCAGAAGTTGTTAATCTGTTTGGTGTAGCTGTTGGATTATAGATTTAAGTTGCTGAGTAGTGTTTGTTAAATAAGCTGTGAAATAGCTTTTTCAATTAATTTTTATTTTTTATTTGTCTACATTTCTCATAAAAAATAATAATAATAATCTATAGTCCATTTGAGTCTTTTTCTATTTTTAAAAAAATAAAAAATAAAAAAATTTAAGAGTATAACCATAAATTAACATGTCCACAGCAGAAGCTGATAATCAGAAGCAAGGGGTGAGCAGCTTCTCAGAATCAGCTTTTTTGAGTTAAAATAAGCTGTTAGAATCAGAAGCTGTTTGAAATAAGTTTAACCAAACAGTTCAAAATAACTTTTTCAAAGCTAAAAGCCATAAGTTAGCTCTGAAAAGCTGAAACAAACACCCCCAATGTCATCTGGCATTTCAGTAAGATGATCAATGGGTTTGAGGTCATTGCCCTAACATATTTCAACCAACGAACATGTATATTAGCAAACAGTAAATTACTTTAATGGGCACAAGTATTTTCTAGGGCTAAGCAAGAAATTAGTATAATTCGTAATTGGATCTGATTTAGTTTGATCTGATAAATTTGAATTGGTTTTTTGAATTTGTGTTTTGGTTTCGGATTGAAAATTTAAAAACTCGTAAGTCACAGACCAATTTCGGATGGAATCTCACGATTTCGGATTGGAACCGGTCTGGACCATATAGAAATAATTTATATTTATACTATATACCCTCCCATGTAATATAATTTATTGTTTCATATAAAAGCTAAAGTCTAACCCTAATTCATTCACGCCACACGCCTCTAACACTCTCATCTCTCTCTCGGTGCTCTCTCGCCATTAATCGCTCTCTAACACCGTTATCTCTCTCGATACTCTCTTCTTTTCTTATCTTAGACTGAGTTCTCTCTCTCTCGATACTGTCTCTCACGCTCTCATCCATCTTAGATCAGATCGGTGAGCTACTTGTCTCTCTCTTGATGAGCTATCTCTCTCTCTCTCTCTCGATGACACTGTTTTTCTGTTTCTGAAATTGGTGTGGGTGTGTAAGTAAGAGTTTTTATTTCTATTTTTATCTTAAATGGGTGTGTGTATATTTTTTCCTGTTTTTATTTTTTTCTAAAACAATGATTTCTTTATATAAGGAGAGAAATAGTGTATCTTAAATGGGTGTGTGTGTATTATATGATTTCTGTTTTTATTTTTTTCTTTGGTTTCTGTGGTGTGGATAAATTTTTTTTCTTTGATTTCTAGTATGATTTCTGTGGTATGGAGAGAAACCGTGTATATTTTTTCTTTGATTTCTGGTATGATTTCTATTCTCTAATAATATTAATCCTATTTTTTTTATGTATTTCTTTTTGGGTAAACTACCAATAGGTCTTACTTTGGAGACTTATTACCCAATAGGTCCTACTTTGAAGACTTATTACCCATGAAGTCTTATTGATAAATTTATTAAGTGATAAAGATAAATTTGTTAGTCTTTTATTTTTATGAATAAATTTATAGTGATAAATTTATCACTCTCTTTGTTTTTATGAATAAATTTCTAGGGATAAATTTATCACTCTCTTATTTTTATAGTGTTAAATTTATTAGTTAGGACCTGTAAATAAATAAGTCTAGTTAATAGGACTAATTGGTAAGTACCCCTTTCTTTTTCTTGTTTGATAGATGCGTACTGGAGAGACAAATGATGTCATGACCTCTCTCGCCTCACCGAGCTGAGTATGATCCTCAACCTGAAACTCCTTCTGGTTCAAAGGTATGCCCCTCTTTTAAAACCAGTTTATCTCTGTTTGTTTGCTTAGAATTTGTGGAAAGGGAAATGTCTACTACTGTTAAATTTGTTTGTTGTTGTCTACTACTACTGCTATTTGTTTGCTTGGAATTTTGTTACATAAGATGACATTTTGGAGAATTGGTGATACTGTTTTAATAAGTTTTTGTTATTTTATATGTTGATGTTTTTGTTGATCAGTTCACACATGATGTTGTTTGCTTTAAATGTTCTATATTTTTTTGGTTATTTAATTATGTGAATCTGTAATCCTAAACCGATCCAATCCGTGTTTAAACAGATTGGTTCAGATTGGTTCCACGATTTAAACGGATTGGATTGGTTCTAATTTCTCAAGAACCGTAGATAACGGATTGGTCCTGATTTTACCCCAATCCGGACCATGCTCACTCCTAGTATTTTCACAATTTCTAACCACCATACAGAAACCAAAGTGGCATAGATTGGTCTTTTTCCTAGGAGAATTATTGAGGGATTATGTTCCTAGGAGATAACCGAGACAAAAGTACCATTAGTAGTGTTAGCATATCTACACTTATATTCATGTATGGTCTTCTTATAATGTAACAACCCGACCCTCATATGTGCGTGTGATATGTGTTAGTCCTTTATTCTGTGTTGTCAACTGTCTAATGAGTCACGTAACTATGTTTGAATGCTTTATGAATGAATTGTATCTGTTAGGAAAGAAATGACTCTGTTACTAAGAGAACGATAAAGTAGAAACTAAGGGCCTTCGAGGCTTAATAAATTAAAATTGATTATATATTTGGACTCAGCATAATTTTTAGGTAATATTAAGCATGTTTGTGAAATTTCAATTTTCGGGTGTGTAAACGATTGGATTTCGTCTTATTCTCTCCTTATGATATATATGTGAGATCATAGTTCATTTGGTAAAACTATTTTTCTAACAAACCTAACTCTTAAGAAAGGAGACAAGTTGAGGAGTAGAGGGAGAAGATCAAGAAGGTTGGGAAAAAAATTGGGAAACCTTAGCACAAGGTATGTAGCTATTAGTGTAATTCATCCTTACACCTCTTCATCTTCTTCTTTAAGGAAAGATAATTTCATAATCATAGTATCCAAGGGTTGGAATTGAGATACAATATGTATGACTTGACTTAGTATATTCCTTCAATTGATTTCTTTGAATGCAAGTATGAAGTATGGCTTGTGTGTATGTTTATATGTGTATAAAGGTAGGAATTGTGTAGAATGGTATATATATATGCATGATTTATGAAGGCATGATCTAACTTGTAATTGAATGAAGTATATAGTTTGATGCTCATACACATGTATGTGAACCCTTATATGACTAATTTATGGTTAAGTTTTGAGGTCCCAAACACATCTCCAAGAGGGTGAAAAGAAGCAGAAAATTTGACTACTTTTTTAGAATCGCAAGACGCAGGCCTAAGGCAGACGCAATGGAACCCCACCGCACGCAGGGAGTCATGCGCGACGCGGAAAAATGGTGGATTTTGGGCGTTAGACACTGCAAAAAAGGCACGTGCGGGAGGTGTGCCGCACATGCAGGAGATCCTAGCCGCACGTACGGCTCAAGGCAGAAAAGTTGGGATGCTCCATTTTGCGTGTTGGGTCCTCTAATGTTGTCAAAACCTGCAATTTATATTGTTTGAATGTTCGTTAATTCAATCAAAATAAGCAAACCGAATGTTAATTTAATAAGGATAAAGGGACTAATGTTCTTTTTCATGTGTGTAGGGAATACCTCAAGAGGAAGTGCACCGACACAACACAGTGAGTAATAGTACTTTAATGTACCTCTACGTAGTATGTATTAATATTGACGTTGTGATCCTAGTTGAAAGTATTATCATATTTTGACGTTACGAACTTATTATCAAACTTGTGATGGCATAAATGATATATTTACTATAAGCAAATCATTACGAAAATGTGGAAACGTTACAAAGAAATTGTGAACTTGTGACTATTGGGATGTATCAAAGAAATTGTGAACTCGTGAACCAATTTGGCTACGAGCCCTGATGTAAAAGTATATGACCAAGGGTCGTTTGTGAATTGTGAATTAATGAGGCCAAAGGTCGATGTGTGAAATATGAACTTTGTGAACGAAGAAATTATGAGGCCATAGGCCGCTGTGTGAAATATGAATCTTCAATCTGTGAAATATGATTCGCCAATATGGGAAGTTATGACTCAAAGTTGTGAACTTATGAGGCCAATGGCCAATCTGTGATATTGTGAACTTATGAACCTAAGGACTCTTTTCTGAATGTGTGAAGTTCTTAGGCCAGGGGCCAAATGATGAATAGTAGGAACCGATTGTGTTGTCCTAGCAAACTATACAGAGACAGACTGATTACATGGTTTCTGCATTAATTATGTTTACATGCATACCAATACTATTATTCACTGAGCTTGGCTCATCCCGTGTTATGTCTGTTTCTGTAGGTAACCAATCAGGAGGTCGACCTTAACTCGGCACCGTCATACTTTTGTCAGCCTAGGCACATCCAAGCTTGGGGCCGGAACCCTACTTTTGTGGAGATTGTTAGACGATGGCTTACTCTTTTGATATCGACTTAGGTTGTCATGTATTTAATATTTTTGTTGTATACCCCATCTCGGGGTTGGACCTGTAGATGCATGTAAATAACTAACTCTCAAGTGTATTTTGGCTTTGATGTACTCGTCCTATGAGATGTTTATGATCCTGGCATAACTTAGTAGCTCAATGGATGGCATATTTTTTTGGTTTTATTTTATTTATATTTACAGCTTCGGGTCAGGCCCCCCTATATGGAATCAGGTTAAGTGTCCTTTTCAGCTTAGGTCATGCCCAAACTTTTAGGGGCAAGTTTGGGGCGTGACATATAATGTATAGCATCTCTATTTAGTATAGTCATTAATGCGTTTTTTCTAACAATGGTGAAATATCATGTTATCTCGTTGTTGTATTAGGCAAGTTTCATTGCCAAGGAATGAAAGATCATTAACCACATCCCTTTGGATCTCTTTGCAACGTCAATATAAACATTTGAACACTTATCTACATTTTTGTTGATGGTTTTAACTTTCAACCAAGATCTAGTGCGAGCTCTAACAAAACCGCTTGATTTGTAAACTAATTGGTATTGTAGTGTAAATCATATGTGTTTTTCTCATGAAGCATTGACAATACACACTATTGGGGTTGTAGTTTGACCCAATAATGCTCTTCCATGAGATAGATAGGGAATGTATTGTAAATTGGTCTCGTTAACTTGTTCAAATTGTCAAATTGTCTAACTATTTACAGACAAAGATAAACTATTTGTTATTATTTTAATGGAAATAGAATAAAGTCAAAGATAGTATTGCTCATATAAAATTTCTAGCTCTCAACGGTAATTTGGTGGATTTTCAATTTCAAGACTTCAACATATTGTCCAAAAATTAGCACAAAATGACTTGCATTTTCTCCTATAATAAGGCAACAGTTAAGACTTATCCCGTATAGAAATTTGCAAAGTAGGGTCATGCTTATAATATGGGGCAGTTACGGGCCAGTCCTATGAACCGTACCAAAAAAGCCTGCTCAAGCTTTCAACGATTAAAAATAAACTAAAAATAAATCAAAACTCGCAAACAAAAACCAAAATGTCCCAACCATTTATTAGTTTTATAAATTTTTCACTATCATTACCAGTACCAAATGATTATTCCACAAACATAAAATATAAAATATACATCTAAAAAGTCTAAAAAAATTCTCATTATCAAAACGAGAGGTAAATACGTAAAATTTTTTACTCAAGACTTATGAGTCTGGTCCAGTCCATAAGATCCGCCAGTAATTATCCCTTATAGTAAAATGTTGTGTTATGTTATTTTGAATACATATCATTTATGTTTAAATAATTGAATCACTTGAACTACAAAAAATCTTGTTATATTGCCTCAATTGTGTCCAATGGTAGGACCACGAACGGAGAGAGGATTTTACACTAAGGGGGGGCAACTAGTGTCGTCTCCATAAATTTTTATTCAATGCGGCGTTCAATAGCAATTTTTTTTAACTTAGCCGGCCTTGTGTCACGTACCAACTCATTAGGGATGTAAGTTCTACACCAAGCACCTTGCAAGCGTATTAGTTTGTAAGCAGCAAGGCAGGTAAGGTAGATCTCTATTACATTTACTGAGTTAGTCCGTGGGTGTAATTCATGGGATATGTAGTATCACTCATGAATCCGGCTTTTCGGGGGATGACAAGCGGCCAGTCCGTGTCACTTGGCAGGTTGAAATTTTTATCACCTACATCCAAATCAGACTGGCCAGTGAGTTGAATTCTTTAAGCGATTTCAATTTGGCGGATTAGGCAGGTTGACTGTGTGTTAAATCTGGAATCCAAAATCGACTTTTTTTTCTTTTGACATGATTAAAATCTGATCAACGACCAAGGAAAAGAAATTTTTTAAAAAAAAACTACATATACATCCTCAGAATACAAGCAACTTCGAATAATCATAGTGATAATCACATTACAAACAACAAACATAGAAATATAAAAATTATCAAAAAAACATATTAGTTACAAAAAAAATGAACTTCGTATACATCTCACAAAATCAACATTCTTACACATCAATACAAGAAAAAATTGAAACAAAAAACACAGTCTGTACAGACAAGAAAAGCAAAAGCAAATCTTTTTTTTTTTTAATTAGAAGAAGGAAAAACACACACACACACATACACACAAAAGTGGGGAGTTTTCGGTAAATGACGTCCAAAGGGTGCCTGAGGGCAGGGGTTGCAAACTTGCAGTTGCAGCAATGTAGGCATGTGGGGAGCAGAGGGAGAAAGAGTACCTTGGAAGCGACGCCGGAGTAACCGATTGAAGTAGCGGACGCCAGTGGTTGGATGAGTCTGAGGGTGTGATCGACATTAGAGAGACATCGAGATCTGCATGACAGAAAGCGCCGTTCCAATGTGTGTCCAGATACGTCATTTTGGGGCAAAATTTACACACACACCCAAAATAAAATAAAATAAAATAAATTGAGAAGAAGTAGAAGACATAGAGAGAGGAGACAAAATGTAATAATCCGACTCTCGTATGTGATTCTGATATATTTTACGTCCCTTATTCTGTGCTTTCAAATGCTAAATGTGAAACTTCATGAGAAATTAAGTTTAAGTATATATATCTTATGAATTGAACCTGTATCTGTTAGGTAAGGAAAGTATCTGTTACATTTAGAATGTTAAATCATAAATTGAGGACCTTAGAGGCTTGAGAATCCCAAATTGATTACATAATTGGAATCAGCATAATTTTTAAGTAATAATGAGCCTTCCTATGAAATTTTAATTTGGGATGATTAAACGATTGATTTTCGTCTTATTCCTTATGTATATATGTGTATTCTTTGACCCTTTTGATAAAAGAAGTTTCTAACTCAAACACATCTCCTGAGAGAGGGTTAGGGAGAGCTTGAGAGGGAGGAGAGGAGGAATTGAGAGAGAGTTTGTGAAGATTTGGCTCAAGGTATGTATGAATCACCTCCTTTCTAACCTCTTCTTAAACTCCTCTTACTTTCATGGAGTTTGACATTGAGAACATGTATGTGGGCATTATTTTCTTGGGAAGTATTCTTATTATTTGATTGTGTTAAAGGTAAAGTAGGTATAAAGAGGAGTTGTAACTTATCCTTTGAATTTTCATGTAGAAATTACATGTGGCACATGAATATTGTTTGTATGATAAAGAGAATTGAGTGGTGTTGTAAAATTGGGAAGAATTAATGTAATTGAGCTTGTAGTTTATGAATATTGTGGCATCATATACTTATAATCCATGTTATCATGATGTTAAGCTATGGTATTGCCTTAATTTTCCCTCCTTTGTGCCTTAACATGTGCCTACCAAGTTGTGGGTTTTGTCTAAATTTCGAATCGCAGACATGTAATCGCCAGACGCGGCGAGGGTCATGGCCGCACGTGCGGGAAGCCTTGCCGCACGTGCGGGGCTCACAGCCGCACGTGCGGAAAATAGGGGAAAATTGGGCGATAGACACTGAAAAAAATGCACGTGCGGGACCCTTCTGCCACACGTGCGGGAGCCATTGCCGCACGTGCGGGGCTCACAGCTGCACGTGCGGCCCATGCTGTAAAATCCTGTCTGCTCTGTTTTATCTGTTTAACCCTCTGGAATGGTTAAAATTAGTATATGAAGTTTTTAAAATGCTTATTAATGTACTGAAGTTATCGAATCAAATGTGAGTTTAAAGAAAAAGGAAGTTGACTAATTTGTGGGTTCTATGTGTGCATAGGTCACATACTAGAAGGAACTGTTGCGCCATCAATGCACTGTGAGTAGTAGTACTGTTATAGTACGCCTTTCTACAGCTAATGATTTCTATGCGTGTTCTGTTAATGCATGTCAATTATGCAACTTCTAGGAATGTTAGAAAAGATGTGAATGAATGATGTAAAAGAATGGAAATGTTTTCATATGACCTTGCAACTACTCTGTTTTTCGGTTATGATTAGTGGCCATCATTAATGTGATATAACCTGTAAGTTACTTATGATTCCGTATAAGAATTATATACGAATTATTAATATTGTGCAATTGATTGATGAAAAAGGAATTGGGGACGTAAACCCCGTTTACAGAAACATAATCTTTTGAATGTCCTATTTTGGACTCTTATAATCTGATTAATTTGGCGCACGTTTTATGTCATTGATATCTGCCTAAAATGGATTATCAAAATGAATACTCGGATAACGTCAAAGAATCGAATATCAACAATATTGTTATATGACCCAAGTTAGGGCGTGAATTGGTCTGTCCTCATGAATAGTGCTGTAATGACACCTGTGACTTTTGTCGATGAGTATTGTTAATGTTCTGATATGCAAGATAATTATGTTAATTTGTAAGAACCCATGGGGTACCTTATGAACACTATTATGGAATTATCTTCTTATGAACCCGGGAATATTCTGTTCTGTTTAATCGATATGTTTATGCCATGACGTGATATGAATGGTTCTGTTCTTAAAACCTATGAATTTCTGGTATGGAGCAAAGTGCTGTACGGAACTAAGTGCTGCAATGTGAGTCACCTCTAGAATCCGTACGAGCCACCTCTTGAGTCCATACTTGTGTGTACTAGGCTTAAAGTCGTTTTGTGAAAGTTAAGAGGCCTATGGCCACTCTGTGAAAGTTATGAGGCCTATGGCCGTTCTGTACCATCTGTGAGGCCTATGGCCAATTTGTGACATCTGGGCCTATGGCCATTCTGTATGATCTGTTAGTATGAAATAAAGTGCTGCACGGAACTAAGTGCTACCATGCGAGTTACCTCTAGAATCCGTGCGAGCCACCTCTTGAGTTCATACATTCTGATAAGGGCTGTATGCCATTCTGATAAGGGCATTATGCCATTCTGATAAGGGCTTAATGCCATTCTAATAAGGGCTTTTTTCCATTCTGATTAGGGCTTAATGCCATTCTGATAAGAGGCTTAATGCCATTTTGATAAGGGTTGAATACCATTCTATTTAAGGGCCAAATTGTGAAGTTATGAATCTATGAGGCCGAGGGCCAATTTGTGAATGTGTGAACCCATCAGGCCAAGGGCTAATCCGTGAAGTTGAAAACCGACAAGACCGCTATGAAATTAGTACAGAATCAGCTTAACCACATGATCTCTACATTTACATACACATTGTTATGTATCATGATTTAAGTTGTTCATTGAGTTATTAAAGTACTATTATTCACTGAGATCATCTCACTTCGAATTTTGTCTGATTCTGTAGGTAATAATCTGGAGGTCAGCCATAACCCTCGATGCTCGTCTCCTTTGTTAGCCTCGTGTGTCCAGCATTTGGGTGAAGTCCGCCTGCTTTTGTGTAGTCTACTATGTTTCGCTTATACTCGATTGTCCAATATATTGAAATTTCCAATGTTTTGTTATACGCCCAATCAAGGGCGTGTGTTTTGTATATGTATATGTTAATATTTATCATCCGATGCAATCGCTTGTGATCCCGCATGATAGTGGTCGCCAAAGGATGTAATTCCTTTTACTTTATGTTATTTTTTATATTTAATGCTTCCGTTCAAGCCCCGTATGTTACGTATACCAGGTCAATGTCCGTATCTAAAGTAGTCATGCCCAAACTTTTAGGGGCGGGTTTGGGGTGTGACACGAAACTTCTCCAAGACACTCTCAAGAACTCACACCACCGCGACCCCTACTATTCGGCCACTCTCTGACCCCCATAGCACCACTGTCGCAAACTCACTCATCCTCTTCCTTCTTGTTCTTCTTTCTCTTCCGATTGAGGAGGTTGGTTGCGGTGGCGGTCGCTAGGAAAAAAGAGGGCACAAACAAGATTTTCTTTTCAAAATCTTAGAAAGCATCACTGTGTGTACAAATCTCACTTTGAAACCAAAACCCTCAATCTTTCCCATCCCATTTTCAGAGATTTCAACCATTATTGACTCACAGAATTCTTTTTCAAACATCAAATCTTCAACCCTTAAACCTTTTTGTGTTAATTATAATTATATTCCAATACTTCACTCATCAAATACATAATGAATATAACCTTATTTGTTGGACTCTTTTTGAAATATTATCCATTCTAAGGGCTATCAGAAGTGTGCAAATGGGTCTCTGTTTTTTGGTTTTGAATATGGGTTTAGATTTGATGGGTGGAGAGGTAGTGATGGGTTGGGTTCTCGCGATCCGAGTCTCAGAGAGATTGAATGATCTCGAGACGATGTATTTGATGGGTTCTGCAAATGGGTTGGGTTCCTGAAAACCATATTCAAAACCATCTCGAGTTTGGATCTAAGTCTGCTGAGGGAAGGTTGAGTTCGTGGAGGTGGATCATGGATAAGGGTGGGCGGAGGTGGATTGCGTGGCAAGGTGGTGGTGCGCCGATGGATGTATAGAGGAGCGGTGGAAAAGTTTGGGATGGCGATTCTTCTCTCGCCTTTCTCATTTTTCTTTTTTCTTTTTTTTTTTTCTTTTTTTAGTGTAAATTTTGTCCCAAAACGACGTCGTTTGGGGACACTACAGGAACCATGGCAAGGAACATGGCAGAGGATCCGGACTCATGTGGGATAGAGATAAATATAGAGTTATGTTAGGGCCCAAATAAATTACCAAATTATAAATTATTAAATTTTTTATCAAATTTAGGGGTTGTTTGGAGTGTCCTAAATAAGTCCACTTTTTGTCTTTTTAGACTAAAAAGTTGAGGAAAAAAATATGAATGTTTGGATTAACTTTTGCACCGCTTAGGTAGCTCGAAAGATGGGAGGCTCGACTGGCTCGAGACCAAAATGATGTCTTTTGGTTTTTTTTTTTTTTTTTCATAACTCACAAGTTCCATAGAGAAGGAAGAAAGAAGAGAAGAGGAGAGGAAGAATCAGACAAATCAAACCCAAAACTCAAAACCAAAAATCAAACTCACAAATCAAACCCACAAATTAAAACCAAAAATTCAACTCAAAGAGATTCAAATCAAAACCAAAAATCAAACCCACAAATTAAAACCAAAAATCAAACCTAAAGAGATTCAAATCAAAACCAAAAATCAAACCCAGAGAGATTCAAATCAAAGCTGTGTGTGGCAGAGAGATGAGATGAGAGACAACCATAATAATAGAGAGGCCATTGAATGCTTCACCACCCACCTTACCTAAACTTCATTAATAAGTAGCTCATCAAGCTCTCTTAACACACAGACACACACAAGAGAGAGAGAGAGAGAGAAAAAAAGAGTCTCATTTGTGTGATATATACAGATCTGTTTGTATATAGATCCATTCCTCCTCTCCATCTTTTTTTTCTCATCCTCTTCCTCCTCCTCTTCATCTTTCCTCCTTCTCTCTCTCCATCTTCTGTCGATTTCAAAGAAAAAAAATATGTCGGTTTTTAGATCTATTCCCCCTCTCTGTAAACGGGAAAGAAAAAATTGAAAAAATTAAAATAAAAAATACCCAAAACGACGTCGTTTTGGGTATTCAAGCCAGTTCAAGCCACATGTTTTTCAAGCTACGAAGTATTTTCCAATTTTTTTTTATCTTTTTACAAAAAATGTGTAATAAAAAATTATATAAATAAGTGTATAGGAGAAGTAAGTGTAATAGGCTGTATGACACCTTTTTCTGGGCAGAGTGCAGGAGATAAGGACATGATTACCTCCTTCAGTAATCATTTGGATCAGAAGTTATTCAGCCTGGGCCTACCATTTAGTCCCATTTTGATAATCTAAACCGTTCAATTTATAGAATTCATCGAGTATTATATGCCTGTAAAAAAATCACATTGATCGGATATCGAAATCACATTGATCGGATTAGTTTTTGTTCACCAGTTAACTATAACACCATCCATTTTTTTTTATACAAAACTGATTTGATCATATAGTTAGCGATATCCGATCAACGTGATTTTTTATAAGCATATAGTACTCAACGGGTTCTACATATTAAACAGTTCAGATTATCAAAATGTGATCCGTGATGGCCCTCACGGCCCGAACATCACAGTCTAAATGGTTGCCCGCGAAGGAGGCAGTCATTTCTAGATTAGTACAACATGCCAATCACGCGGACAACCCATCACTTCAGCAAAAAATTGGGTTGTATTTTTTTTGTGTGTAAATTTATTTTTATTTTTTTGTGTGAATAGTGATAACTTTTTAGCTTTTTAAGTAACTTTTTGATTTTTTGTCTTTTTCAAGACATTCCAAACCAGGTCTTAGTATGGAACTTACACAAATCACATGGATTCCACATTTATATGAAAGATTTGGTAAAAAAATTAGTAATTTATTTGAGATCCATAGCATTTTTTATAAACCTATTCTATTAGGTTAATTTCGCTTTTTCCCTAAATTATCACCAATTTCCCTATTTCATTCCCAGATTATTAATTTAGTTTACTTTTTATATTTATGTTTATGTGATTTAATTGGAGACGATTTTACAAATTATTAATCGTTGAACCCTAATTTAATGGGCAAGAAGGTAATTTTATTTTTATTTGAAACAACTTAAATTATACAACCAAATGGCCATTAAATTAGTTGTGACATGTTGTTTTTTCAAAAAAAATAAGAAAAATGAATATTTTGTTATATGATTTAAGTTGTTTAAATTTTGAAATAAAATTTGAAGAAATTAGAAATAAATAAAACCCAGGGTTTGCCCTGAGTAAAATATCAAACCCTGAGATTTTTATTTCTTCAATTCCAACCATAAGTTTTTGAAATAAATTAAATTTGAACCATTTGTCCATATCTAATTAAAACCATTAACAAAGAATATTATTTTGCAATACCTAGCATTATATTATTCACTCTTCCAACTCTAAGACAATTACAATTTCACCTAAACCGCATATAATCACAACCATCTTTACCAATCATCATACTCTTCCATCACGACCTTATTATTCATCTCACTTTACTTGATTATCCTCTTCCACTCCTTCTTGCCCATACCCTATTGTCACGACCCAACCGCCTATAAGTCTAGCATCATAACCGCCAAGAATCCTTGGATTACCAAGGCCTTCTCAGATAATCAAAATAATCGGGCTTATGGAAGCTATAAACAAAACAACAATAGTCCAACGAGCTGTGCATCTACTTGAACAAATAATCACATGCAAAAGCGTTAATTTACCCACTTACATTATATAACATATAACACAATATCTTATACAAAAAAATAGATGTACGGGACAAAAATGTATAACATAACCGAAAGCTTGCTAACGGCCTTCCAGGCCTAGCCCCAACTCGGAGGCACCCAAAACACTTGGTAGGCTTCAAAACAGTGGCTCAGTAAAAATCCTCCTACACTTGCCCTCCAGAACGCTCACCTATATATATATATATATAAAAACAGTGAGCTAGAGCCCAGTGAATAACGTTAAAGTAAAGGGGTTAGTGAACGAATTCCAAATATATCATATCCGTAAAACAAATCATGACACAATCATTCATATCAATCTCATATCAGAACATAACATAATGGTACATCTCATAGAACATATTACATATCGTCTTCCGACTAGAGTAATCGGTTCAATACCGACATACATATCACCACAATGAAGTGGCTAACGAGATCTTATATTCACATTTATGTCATGGACCAAGATTTACATGTCGCTCCCCATGACTTGGGACTATCTATGGATGCCATAGTAGATTTCAAACATGGGACATTCGTTCACGTAAACAATATCATTTCAGAAAACATAACATATCATAACTCGTTTGGAACATAATTCATATCAACATATTTTTACAGAAATGTTACTCATAGTGGGCTTCCAGAAACGGTTGGTCAGTCTTTGAGTCTTGACCTACAAACATAAATGTACATGGCACAAAACATGTCTCATTATTACTCATTCATGTGGCCATACGTGGCTTAGCTTTCTCACTTAATTTCCCATTCATTCCATGCTACATAACTTGTTCATATTGCCCATATACTCGGATTCAACACATAATTTCTAATTCACTTACTTATGTTGTTTCTTAGCTTATTAATCTTTAACGGCTCATAAATCATGCCTAAGAATGCCTATAAAGAGATGGAAGTGAAGATATGTACTTAAAACATCTTTTGAAAACATGCTGAAAATAAGTTGGTGGCTAGAGCCAGCAGAAGGCAAAAACAGAGCTCGCTCGAGCCAGCTTCTGCAGAGTTCAAAATTCTGAGAGCTCGTAATGTTAGCTCGAGCCACCACTTCTTCGCCGAGCTAATCAGAAATTTTTGGGCACCAAGTTTAAAAAAAATGGCTTCCAAACCACTTTCAAACCTTAGGGTCTTGCATGGTTTGATCAAACACATAAAATAGCTTTAAAAAACTTCAATACAAGACCCTTGAAACATCTTTTATTCAAAAACTCATCAATTCTTGAAAGATTTGAATCAAAATTCCTTCATGCAATATTTCAACTCTTTTCATGGTTTTCATAACATGCAATTGGTGATCAAGAAACTCATGAATTTCTGAAACATTAAACATGATAATCTCTTGAAGATGACAAGTAAAATTCACATCCATGCAAAGATTTCAAGACCAAAACCCAAAACATGAATGAACAAGGTATAATCTTCCATAAACATGCATACAAGCCACTTTCTTGCTCAAAACCTATCTTCATTTCAAATTCCATTAGATGATTCAATAATTTTCTTAATACATGATGCATGGAGGAATAGCTACAAAAATTAGACATAGAATCCTTACCTAAAGCTTTAATTTCATAAATGTGAGTTGAATCTCCTAGTTTCTTCAATCTCTAGCACAAAACAAGCTTCTCTCTAGAATGAGCTATCTCTCTCTCTAGCTCAAGACATGGATGAACTCAATGAAGCCAAATGAATGATACAACATTCCCAACTCATCGTAATGTACACAACACACACCTCACTTTGAGCACAATACACGTGCACACACATGCAAAATTCCAACACACACACACAAGGGTTTTAATCCCCTACACTCAACACCACAAAATGTCTTAGCACATCATACACTTAATCACATCTTGGATCATTAATAGGATTAGATTAGGTACCAATCATGCATCATTTAAATCAAACACAAGTAACCTTAATTAGTCAAAGTTAGCACAAAATTCAACTATTCAAAAATAGTTCCAATTAAAGCTTAATTTAATCACATACGATTTTATTAAATCAATCGCTTTTAACAAAACTTCTCGATGGTTCCAAAAATTCTAATTAGCTAATCCATGTGCTCAATTTCGCCGAGACCGCTTAGGCTATCAAATTCATATCAAAGCATATATCATTTCATATCAAAGCATAAATCATAATAGATATTACTACGAGTAGCAAATTGAAGGTCCTAATAACATACAAAATACATAATAAACACATAACTCTTTTTAACCACTAAATTAACATCCTTAATTTCGGATTAGTAGTTAGTTACTTAACCGGGTTGTTACACCTATCATGATCCAACCCTTCCTATTCAACTTTACATTCCGCTATAGCCATTGCTAGTCTCCTTTCCTTTGCCCGCAACTATCTATCACTATCCTCCCATTCACTACCTCCTTCCCCTCTTCCCTCTGCCAGTGCCCCTACCTCAATTGCCATTGTCTTTGCTACTATCTTCCTCTTATTCATCTTCACCACCATTTCATTCCCTTTTCGTCAACGACAACCACATCCTTCATTCCCTTTCATTGGCGACTACCACCTATTATTTTATTTTATTTTCCAATGGCGACACCACCTCCTCTTACTTTCCACATACGACCACCACACACTTTCTTTTTTCCACCAACGACTACTTCTTCATTTTCCACAATAACCACCACTTGTTCTCTCTTTTCCACTGATGACTACCACCACCGTCTCCCCTTCTCTGTTGGTTCCTATTGCTTATTCTCATCGATCACTATTCTTATACTTCTTGATCTACATTCCCCATACCTATTGATCCTCATTCCTCTTTCCTTTCATACATTAACTAGTGCCTCCCTTACCAAATTCATACCCATATTAAAGTCATGAGTCAAATGTAGATTTTAGATAACAAATTTTAAAGATTTTCAGATCTCTATCTCCATAAATGCCTGCGATTTTGCTTGTTGGTTTTGTTTAGATCTCTATTGAGAACGGGAAAGGATGAATGTAGTGTTAGGGAAGGAGAAAGAATAAAATAAGGTTGATGTTAAAGAACAATGGAATGAAGAGTGAGAATGGTGGATCAAGGCAATGGTGGTTGCATCTAAGGAAAGAAAAACATTGTTGAATGTTGAGAGTGGGTGAGAGAGATGAAAGAGTGGATGTGGAAAGAAATAATGAAAGCAAATGACTAAAAGACCATTTTCTATTTATTTTACTTAACAGAGATGGACGGATGTATGAAATTGGGATCAAATAAAAAACTCAGGGTTGAAATTGAAAAAAATAAAACCTCGGGGTTTGATCTGTTACTTGAGTCAAACCTTGGGTTTTTTTTTTTTTTTTTTTTTGTAATTTTCCTAGTATTTTTTTTTTTATTTTTCAATTAAATTAGACTTTAACGGTTAATGATTTGTAGAATCATCTCCAATTGGACTACATGAACATAAATTAAAAAATTTATGGACTAAATAGACATAATTAATAGTTTAGGGATGAAATATAAAAAATGGTCATAGCTTGGGGAATAAAAGTGAAATTAACTCACTCCATTACCATATAACGTTATCCTACATCGAGAAGGCAACAAAGCATTAGTTATCCCACCTTCTATAAATAACGGTGATTTATCATTTTGGCACAATTAGGTTCACATCACCATTATCCTATCATTATCATTTTATCTCGTTGATCTAGATGAATATCAAGTTTTTGATTTTGTGATTTCTTATTGTTTGCAGGTAAATAAATTGTGATTTGGTGTTATTTTGGCCTTGTTTGGTAGTCATTTTGTTTTCGCCAGCTTTATATTTACAAAAATTTTAAAAATTATCATAAAACTTGTTTGGTAAATTTTTTGGTTTATAAAATAGTTCTCAGTTTGTAAATTTGACCTAAAAAATGTAAACTCAAAAAATGTGTTCCCATTGGTTCATAAACAGAAAAACGTAAGCCACTGTAGCAGAAGTTACTGTAGCGGAGCTACAATAAATGAGTTGTGGGCGTAATCCACCACGGTTCAATCTTCGAGCACCACATTTCAATTTGTTTTCTCCAACGGTAATAAAACTTGTATCTAACCTTATCATCTTCTTCCTTTGCTTCATGTTGAAAGAATCTTGAAGATCGTGAGTCTCTCTTCTCTCCCTCTCTTCTTTTTCTCTCTATTCCCTCTCTCTCGTGTTTTACCAAGCTTCCATGTTTTTTTTTTCTTCTAAAACATTACTAATGTTGCAAATCTGCAGATCTTCGCAGATCTTCCAACCAAATCGATCTCAGGTCTCTCTTTGTCTCTCTCTCCTCTCTCGTGTTTCATCGAAGTTTTATGTTTTTTTTTCTTTCTAAAACAACAAATCATGCAAATTTCCAAACCAAATCAATCTTAGGTCACTCTATCTTCTCTCTTCTTCTCTCTCTCTCTCGCTCTCATTTTCACAGAGAGCTTGAGCTTCCATTTTTTAACAAAGATATCTATCAGATCAATGGTTGGTATTGTATTGTATCAACATATTTATTTATCTATGGTTGGTATTGTATTTATCAACATATGGTTTATGAAGAGAAACCCTTTCGAATCCTTGATCGGCAAGTCAAACAACTAAGGAGCAAGACTATCCCAATGGTAAAAGTGGAATGGAGGGAACATCATGGAAGTGAAGCCACTTGGGAACGAAAAGAAGAAATGTGACAACGATATCCATAATTATTTTCTACTTGAGGTAAACAAGTTTGGGGGACCAAACTTCCTAAAGGGAGGAAGACTGTGATAACCTAACTCGTACTATGCTTAATTATGCATGTGATTATGTGTTTGATATGAATTTGCAAGTTTAAGTATGGAAAATATGTGAATTTGGAAAAATATCTGTTGCAATTGAAACTTTAAGCTGAAATTGAAAGCCTTAGAGGCGCAACAAACAAAAACTGACTTTATATCTGTGATTAGCATGA
The DNA here is from genome assembly GCA_025200525.1 of Camellia lanceoleosa. Lineage (NCBI taxonomy): Eukaryota > Viridiplantae > Streptophyta > Magnoliopsida > Ericales > Theaceae > Camellia > Camellia lanceoleosa. The sequence continues at coordinate 145,698,087 of CM045770.1, forward strand.
TTTATAGAGCTTACGGTGAAATTTTGAAAAATTATGATTCGTAATGAATAAATTAAGATTTATGAATTAAGTTGTATATGTTTAGTCCTTTTTTTGTTCTTCATTGTTGGAGGAGAGCTCTAAGAGTGAGTTAGAGAGAGAAAAAGAGAGAAAGCTAGGATTTTGAAGAGAAACAAGGGCAAACCTTAGATTGTGGTAAGGTATGTTAATTTACTTACAATATTTGTCTCTAACTCATCTTTGTTATGAAATCAAGAAGAAATTAGGAATTTTGAGCTAGGGTTTTGAGTTGTGTGATGGCTTAAGCTAAAGGCATAAAATTGAACCCTAATCTCTTCATCTTTGTTTGATTTGAGTTCATTCTTGTGATTGATCCATGAAACAAACCCTAGATGATTCATGAAAATAAGATTTGTTGGAAGATTATTCATGGGTTATGTATTTTGAACTTGTTTATGTAATGTATGAATATGAGAAAGAAATAAGTCCATGAATTTGATGTTGATGCAAGATTGATATGTTTAATATGGAATTACACTTATATCATGCTTATATATCATGTTTTTGAGTTGTTTTTACATGAATTTGGGCTTGGAAATGAGGTGGGAGAGTTTGTATCTTTGTGCCATTTTTAGACTGTCTAGGTGTTCCCAGTCGCTCGCACCGCCACGGGGCTTTGCACGAGCGGCCCATGCCTTGAACCAAAAGTGGACTGCACTGTGCACTCAAGTGATTGTAATTTCAGACGCAGAGCTGCATCGCCAAGCGATTGATCGGCCAGACGTGCGTGCAAAAAAATATCTATGTTGTTTTGTGTTGCTACTCCTGACCTCTGGAACGCATTCCTTATCTTATTTACACCCTTTTAGGAGTGAAATGATGATTAAAAATTCATTAAAGAAGGTTGCAAATTATAAAAGATAAGTGTTCGAATTGAAACAAATGATTTATCGAATATGTGCGTGAAATGTTTGTGTAGGTCGTGTGGCAGGTGAGACGCCGCGAAATCAAACACACTGTGAGTAGTAATATTGTACATTTATGCTCTTTATTGCGTACCTTAAAGCATGAATGGTGAATGGTGCCAACATTACGAATTGATTGGAAATAAAGAAAATTTATTAATATTATATGACATGTGTTTCTACGATTGGGCCCAAGGCCACTTGTTATATGATTGGGCCCGAGGCCACTTATATGATTGGGCTCAAGGCCGCTTCTTATATGATTGGGCCTGAGACCATTTGTTATATGATTGAGCTTGAGGCCGCTTATTATATGATTGGGCCCGAGGCTACTTAGTTTATATAATTGATGGATACTGTGACAACCTTATGATCATCTATTTACATTGCTTTACTGTATTATTACTCATAGAGTTTCGCTCACCAAATTTTATGTATGTACATGTAGGTGATCCGCAACATGGAGCATACCCCTAGAGTCAGCTTCAAGAGCCTTTTTGTGACCCAATCGAGTCATGTTTCTGTGGCAGAGTTTTGTCTTTGACTCGCACCATACCTTGGCCTTATTTTGTTTTTGCTTTTATGGTCTTCAGTTTGTAAACACTATGTACAAATTTCCTTTGGCTCTCATATTTTTGTTGGGCATGTAAATGCATTAATGTGCTACATGTTTAACTCTATAATTTTGCTCATGATTGGCACAGCTCAATGGACTTCTCTTTATTATATGCTTCTGTTTATGGCCCCATTAGCATAAATATTTTGTTTGATAGTATGAGGCTTTCTCAGAATCTACGGATTATCGGTCAAGTTATGACCCAAACTTTTAGGGGCGGGTTCGGGTCATGACACACCCTCATCATTGAACAATGTTTTTCTTCCCTCAGATGCAATCACCATTGCCTTGATCTACTATTCTCTCGCTCCTTCTATTGTTCTTGACAACAAATCTATTTATTCTTTTCTCCTTCTCCAACACTACATTTATCATCTCTTCTCGATTGAGATCTAAACAAAATCAACAAGCAAAATCGCAGGCATTTATGGGGATAAAGATCTGAAAATCTTTAAAATTTGTAGTCTAAAAATCTGTATTTGACTCGCATCTTTAGTATGGGTATGAATTTGGCGAGGAAGGCATTGGTTGTATATGAAAATGGAAAGAGGGAATAGGGATCAATAGGTATAGGGAATGTAGATCAAGAAGTATAAGAATAGTGATTGATGAGTATAAGTAAGGAAACAAATGGAGAATGGGAGATGGTGGTGGTAGTCATCGGTGGAAAAGAGAAAGCAAGTGGCGGTTGCTGTGGAAAAGGAAGAAGAAGTAGTAATTGTTGATGGAAAAAAAAAGTGTGTGGCGGTCGTAGGTGGAATGTAAGAGGATGTGGTGTTGCCATTGGAAAAAAAAAGTAGTAGTCATCAGTGGAAGGAAATGAAGGATGTGGTTGTTGCTGATGGAAAGGAAGGGAAGTGGTAGTGATTAAAGATGAATGAGAGGAAGATATAGCAAAGACAATGGCAATTGATGTAGGGCACCGCAAGGGGAGGAGTGGAAGGTGGCGTGAATTGGGGATAGTGATGGATGGTTGCGTGCAAAGGAAAGGGAGATTGGCGATGGCTATGGTGGAATGTGAAGTTGAACAGGAAGGGTTGGATCACGATAGGGTATGGGCAAGGAGGAGTGGAAGAGGATAATCAAGTATAGTGGGATGTATAATAAGGTTGTGATGGAAGGTTATGATGATTGGTAAAGATGGTTATGATGATTGGTAAAGATAACTGTGATTATGTGTCGTTTAGGTGAAACTGTAATTGACTTAGAGTTGGAATAGTGAATAATATAATGCTACGTGTTACAAAATAATTTTTTTTTGTTAATGGTTTTAAATAGATATGAACGGATGGTTCAAATTGAATTTATTTCAAAAACTTACTGTTAGAATTGAAGAATTAAAAATCTCAGGGTTTGATATTTTACTAAGGACAAACTTGGGTTTTATTTATTTATAATTTCTTCAAATTTTATTTCAAAATTCAAACTACTTAAATCATATAACAAAATATTTATTTTTCTTACTATGTTGAACAAACAATACCTCACAACCAATTTAATGAGTGTTTAGTTATATAATTTAAGCTATTTCAAATAATAATAAAAAAAAATACATTCTTACCGATTAAATTAGGGTTCAACGATTAATAATTTGGGAATGAAATAGGGAAATTGGTGATAATTTATCTCTCTCACACACACACACAGTCGAACGGCGCTTCTGTCATGCAATCTCGATGTCTCTCTCTAATGTTGATCACCCCCTCAGACTCATCCAACCACTGGCGTACGCTACATCAACCGGTCACCCTGTCGCCTCCAAGGTACTCAGATCTCTCCTCTTCTCCCCACATGCCCACACTTCGCAAGTTCGCAACCCCGCCTCAGGCACCCTGTGGACCTCATTTACAGAAAAACCCCCACTTTTGTGTTTTTTTTTTTTCTAATTAAAATAAAAAAGATTTGGTTTTGCTTTTCTTGTCTGTACAGACTGTGTTTTTTGTTTCATTTTTTTCTTGTATTGATGCGTAAGAATGTTGATTTTGTGAGATGTATACGAAGTTCATTTATTTTTTTAACTAATATGTTTTTTTTAATAATTTTTATATTTCAATGTTTGTTGTTTGTATTTTGTTTATGATTATGATTATTGGAAGTTGCTTGTATTCTGAGTATGTATATGAAGTGTTTTTTTTTTAAATTTTCTTTTCCTTGGTCGCCGTTGATCGGATTTTAATCGTGTCAAAAATAAATTAAAAAAAGTCCAGATTTTGGATTCCAGATTTAATCACACACTAAACCTGCCTAATCTGCCAAATTGAAATCGCTTAAAGAATTCAACTAACTGGCAAGTTTGATTTGGATGTGGGTGATGAAAATTCCAAACTGCCAAGGCCTGTTAAGTCGAAAAAAATTGCTGTTGAACGTTGCATTGAATAAAAATTTATGGAGACGGCACTGGTTCAATGTAAAATCCTGTCTCCGTTCGTGGTCCTACCATCGGATCTTATGGACTGGACCAGACTCATAGGTCTTGACTCTTGAGTAAACAATTTTAGTGTTTGCCTTTCGTTTTGATAATGAGAATTTTTTTAGACTTTTTAGATGTATATTTTATATTTTATGTTTGAGAAATAATCATTTGGTACTGGTAATGATATTGAAAAATTTATAAAAGTCATAAATGATTTGGACATTTTGGTTTTTGTTTTTGAGTTTTGATTTATTTTTAGTCTATTTTTAATCGTCGAAAGTTTGAGCAGGCTTTATTGGTAAGTAAGTCCGTTCATAGGATGGTCCAGAATCGTCCCATATTATAAGCATGACCCTACTTTGCAGATTTCTATATGGGATAAGTGTTAACTGCTGCCTTATTATTGGAGAAAATGCAAGTTATTTTGTGCTAATTTTTGGACAATATATTGACGTCTTAATATTGAAAATGATCCAACCAAATTACCGTTGAGAGTTAGAAATTTTATATGAGAAATACTATCTTCGACTTTATTCTATTTCCATTAAAATAATAACAAATAATTTATCTTTGTCTGTATATGGTCAGACAAATTTGAACAAGTTAATCTAGACCAATTTACAATACATTCCCTATCTATCTCATGGAAGAGCATTACTAGGTCAAACTACAACCCCAACAAAGGTGTATTGTCAAGGCTTCATGAGAAAAACATATATGATTTACACTACAACGCCAATTAGTTTTGCAAATCAAGCAGTTTTTGTTAGAGCTTGCACTACATCTTGGTTGAAAGTTGAAACCATCAACAACGACGTAAATAAGTGTTCAAATGTTTATATTGACATTACAAAGAGATCCAAAGGGAGGTGGTTAATGATCATTCATTCCTTGGCAATGAAACTTGCCTAATACAACAACAAATAACAGGATATTTCACCATTGTTAGAAAGTAAACGCCTTAATGACTATACTAAATAGAGATGCTATATGTTATAAGATGACCATACATGAATATAAGTGTAGATATGCTAACACTGCTAATGCTACTTTTGTCTCTTTTCTCCAAGGAACATAATCCTCAATAATTCTTCCGGGAGAAAGACCAATCTATGCCACTTTGGCTTCAGATGGTGGTTAGAAATTGTGAAAATACTTGTGCCCATTAAAGTAATTTATTATTTGCTAATATACATGTTCTTTGGTTGAAATATGTAAGGGCAATGACCTCAAACCCATTGATCGTCTTATTGAAATGCCGATGACATTCTCTTTTCATTCTCTCGCTTTTGAGTATTAGAGATTCTGCCAAGGCAAGGATACTGCTCTAGAAGATGGAGATATATCTGCTCATTCATGTTGAATCTTGATTTTGATCTTCATACCGTGCTTGGAATCAACTACAAAGCAAGGTACTCAAATGGAGATTCAGATATCTCATGGGAGGATAAGAATAAGTTTGTAAATCGGAGTTGATCGCTTTTGAGCTATACAATGGTCAAAAGCTACTTTCTCTCAGATCTGCTTTTTGTCTTGGTAACGCACGCCGGTTATGTTGATAGGTGGATTAGATTTGCAATTATAATGAAAACCTAAAAGCTTGATCTTGAGTTTTTGCTAGTCCCGAAAGTCAAAGTAATAACTTATATGATTTTCCCCGCCTTCTTCCTCAAGGTGATTCATCTCAATTAAAGTATTTGTGCCTAAAATCATGCAACCTAAGGCCAACCCCTAATCTCGTAAGGTGCTCGTCCCTAAAATCCCTTGATTTAGAACATGTGCCTCTAAATCAAAGTTGTGCCAATAGTATCCTTTCTAGTTGTTTAAACCTTGAATGGTTGAGGCTAAAGAACAAGATTCTACGAAACTTTATGCATTCATGGTCCATCCTCCATTTGAAGATTTTGATTGTGCATGAATGCTATGGAGTAGAGAAGTTTGAGATTTCTTCTATTGATCTTACCACATTTGAATATATTGGTAAAGTGAAAACTTCTCTTTCTTGACGCTCTCTCGGAAAAAGTGCATATCAGGTTCATGGTTGCATATGAGAGGGGCACACAATATATGTTCAATGGAATTGCAAATGATCTTCCTCGGCTTCAAACCCTATCACTAGTTTTGACAACGGATGAGGTGAGGAAAAAATGAAAGAATTATTACTCTTTAGTGTGTACTTTTTCATTTTGTGTATGAAAATGGGATATTTCTCTATATAAAACTTTTTTTTCTTCTTTTCTCTTCAGGTCCTCCCAATAACTACGAGGATAACTAGATTCAACTCTCTCAAACAATTGGAGTTGTTTGTTATGGTATCATCAGACTTTAACCTTCTGTCTCTTACTTTGCTCTTAAATGCTTCTTCTCTCAGAGAAGCTTCATTTGTCGGTGAGTCATTAGAATCATTCTTATGAGGATAAAATTTGATATTGTTATGGTGTAGTGAATTGAATACAAATTCCTACAATTGCAATGATAGTTTCATATTTTTTTAGCAATTTCCTATAAATCATGTTACCTTTTATATATTGTTCATTTCTTATTGGTTCATTTTTTAGTCAAATATGGGCCTCTCAGATTTGTATTTTTACCGAACTTACGCCCATTTGTTTAAACAAAAACATTTTCAATGGAAAACATTTTATATTTAAAAACATTTTTAGAAAAATGTCTCCCTATGTTTGGTTGGGTTCTTGAAACTAATGTACTAATGATTGTATTAGTGGTTGTGGGGAGGTGATAGTGGAGGTGGAGGTGGAGGTGGAGTGGTGGAGGTGGGGTGGTGGTAGTGGTGGGGATGGTGTTGTGGGGAGGGTGTTGGTGGTGGCAGCAAAGAATGGAGGTGGTGGTGGTGGTGGTAGTTTTGTGGCATTGGTAATACTTAAGTTTGGAAAATGTTTTCCACAGGAAAAGGTTTTCCTCATTTTAAAAGTGGAAATCATCTTCCTCTCATATAGGCTTGTTTTTTGTTGATCACGGAAGAGTGTTTTGTTGACTCTTGTTTTTCATTGTACCAAACACCAGAAAACTCAAAAAACAATTTTCCGACCAAACAAATGAAGCATTAGTTTTATTGATTGGGGTGGTGGTTGGTTGGTTTATCTACGTACTGTTCTTGTTGACATAGTTATTTTGGTTGTGGTAATCCTCATTATGCCTTTTAGTTGAATTTGGTAATCCTTCATTATGTGTTAATTTGTTGCGTTCTATAATTTCTTTGTTTATTATTTCTTTTAGGCAAAACATAGATTTAAAAGCAAAGGGCATGCTTCGCTGAACATTATTGAGAGCATCTCCATCAAACTAACTATTTTTATTTTTTAGCTAAAATAAAATAGTGAGTAAATCCTCAAAATTTAAAACTAACAATCAAATTAGCTATTTTAGTTTTGGTGATTTTGGCTAGTCAAACATTAAAAAATATGATTTGTGATATTTTGGAGTTAGTTGTGTTGAGTTTATCAAAATATTTTTACATTAAAATTGTTGGAGTTTTTTTATATTGTTTCATTGTCAAATCCTAGCCTCGCTTTTCCATCTCTTTGTTCTCTCATTCTTTATTTTTGGATCAACAACAAAAGAAAATTTTATAGATTAACAAGAAGTACATAATGAGGACAAGGAGTTCTCTCAAAATGAATATACACAATAAGAAGCCTAACCAAAGATAAACAGACTATACATCACAAATAGGTGTGCAATCCCTTGATATCAATAAACATGGAATTCCTTTAAACATCAAGTAAATGGAGGCCCATAATGAAGCCGAGTAACACACTCTATCCCACAATGACTGTGTCTTCAACCTTGTCCTCAAAGATCCCTGTGTTCCTTCCAACCTAATGACCCAAAAGATTGACAATGCCATAAAATCACAACACTTTTGCTCTTTTTTTACCTCAAAATCCACAAAAATCAATTGAACACAAGTGCCTGGCATAACCCAAAGTATCAACCAAACAAAAGAGTTGGTGCCAAAGATCCAAGGCCATGTGACAATGCAAGAACAAATGCTCAAAGGATTCCCCACTTTGCCTACACATGATACACCATTGAGGACAAAGATAGCGATTAGGCCTTCTTTTTTGAAAGGTATCATTAGTCATGATTCTACCATGAGCCAAAGACCACATAAAAATCTTCACTTTAAGAGGCACTGCTGCTTTCTAGATTCTTTTGTGAGTAGAAGAGGAACCTTGGGTTTATCGCTGATTTTGTCAAAGAGAGATTTGCTTAAAAAGTCACCAGAGTGAATTGACCAAACCCGCTTATTAGACACATTTGGAGACAATGAGACTTCATGAAGTAAGGACAACAATGATGCCAACTCAATAATTTCCTGATCATTAAGATTTCTTTTGAAATTGAAATTCCACCTAAATCGGTGCCAAACTAGAGCAAACTAAAGAAGTGATGGAATCATTATGAGGACAAGCCACACGAAATAAATGTGGAAATGTCCCATCAAAAGAGGAATTACCCATACAAACATCCTCCCTGAATCGGACACTCTCTCCATTACCCACTTTTAGAGAAAAAATCGATACAAGTGGAAGCAACCGAGATAGATTGATGGATCATTTTGCACACCAAAAATAAAATAAAATATTGAACCGAGCTTAAACCCCAATTCAAATAGAATAGTTTAAGTCTAGATGTCGATCCTCAAGAACAAAAGGCTATGTTGTTTTAAATCTTGGAAATCTCTTTTAAATTAATTCGAGAGAATGAGGTTTTATGAAGTGAAAGATGAAAACTAATTAAAAATAAAAGTTAAATGGGTAATTCAATATAAAAGACTTGGGGATTTGAATCCACCTCTAGCTTCATAACGATAATCATTTTATCAATTTCGTGAATTGATTGCTTAATACAATAGTGACCCATCGTGGGTGCTAGTCGTAAAGTTGTCTTCAAGAGGATTCATGAATTTAAGAATTAGGTATAACTCATCTTAGATTGGCAAGACACGCCTACACTAAACTAGGGTTGTAGCACGCCTCGCCTTCTCTAGGCATGAATTATCTCAACTCTTAAATACATGCACAAAGATTACTATTGTATAATTTAAAATCGCAGAAATTAAATACATCAAACAAGATTGAAGAATAAATTCAATTCAAGAGAAATTTTTCAAAATTTTACAATTATTGTATTAATAATCAAATCCCAAAAGTAAATACACAAAATAAGGTTACTTGGCTAGGGTTTCATCTACACCCTAAGGAAGAAGATTAGTTGCCCATAGAGAAGGTGAAGAACGCCATGGATGTAGAGAACTCCATCCTTGGAACCTTGGGTTGCCTCCTCTTGCCTATTGTGCCGCCTTTCAATATGTGAAGAACTCCATTTTTTAAGCCTAGGTCATCCTTTTATAGTTCCTCTTAATTAGGCTTGGATTGGGCTCAAAACAAGCATGAGAATTATATTTTCGGACTTCTTATGCTAGGCGCCTCGGCTCACCGCGACCTGCACGGGCTCACTTGGACAAGAGGCTTCACTCATGTGCGCCCAAGCTCACCACGGCTTGTGCCCGGCTCACTCAGATAGTACTCAGCTTCTTGTGCGCCCAGCACACTACAACTTGAGCCCTGCTCACCTCAACATTGAGCTCTTTCCATCTTGCTTTGCTTGGCCTCACCTTGTGGTCCTTAATATTACCATTTCTTCTCATTTTCATCACAAGAGCTCAATTAACCTACACAACACACAAATCCATTAGAATAAGGAAAAATAACAATTATGCACTTAACAAGCATAGTTTAGGGGACTAAATGTGTGCATTTAGGCACCTATCAATCTCCATGGAGACCGCAATTACCCCTACTAACTATAGGAGTGTCCTCGCCTAGTTATGGATAGGTTGAATCTACCAAGTCTGCTTTATGCTTCTAATTGGTCGTTTCTTCTCCCTCAGATATGATAGAGCAGTGTCTAGGGCTTCTAAACTTTGATACCGTACTAATTTACTTGAGGGAAAGAGAAAATATCGAGGAAATTTCTAAGAATTGAGGTAAAGTGATATGGCTACCAAAGAAAGCAAAGAATAAAATGACAAAACCCCGAATTGTCAAGTTTCTCCTTTATTCAAATTTCTAGAAACAACTGCAAAACCAAAAGTTAAACCCTAATTCTCTCACCGATTTAGAGACAAAAATAGCAGAGGGAATTGAATAGAATTGAGCAAAGGTTTGACCAAATAGTGCTTTTAATGAGACATATAGGGAATGTATTATAATATGGTCCGGTTAACTTGATCAAAATGTCTCACCATTTATAGTCGTGATACACTATTTGTTATTATTATTATTTTTGAGGGAATAGAAGGTCCATGATAGTGCTTCTCGCTTAAATTATCTAGTCTTTACCGTATTTTGGTGATACACTATTTGCTATTATTTTTTTTTCTTTAATGGGAATAGAGGGTCCATGCTAATGTTTCTCAGATAACATACCTAGTCTTTGCCATAATTTTAGTTGGGTCATCTGGGAACTCTTTCATTATCAAGACTGATTTATTGTCATAAAACCACAAAAATAACTTGCATGTTTAATAGGTAGCAGAAGAACACCTTATTAAGAGAGTTTGAGAACACATTCATGTTTAAAATGACCTGCACAATCATGTAAGTATAGAAAATATCCTTATTACCAATGTATTATTTTTTTTAAAAAATGCAAATTTGACCTCCAAATTAAATGCAGTCCGAGTTCAAGGACAAATAATACCTTAGGGTCTTATGATCTGCCTCTCGGTGATGATTTAACACAAGGGTACTATATGTGTGTTTTGCATCGTGAATTCAAAGATTGTACTTCAAATAGGAAAGGGAAAAACTGATTTTGTAGGCATTTTCATCAATGTATCAAATTTTTGTTCTTATTTTAGTTTTTTTGTTAGCCTTCACTTTGAAACCCATTTTGTTCCTTGTAGGTCTTTATTAGCCATTCAATTTTTCATATCTATGTATCGCTCAAACAACTCACTTCCCTCCCTTGTGTGCATTTGTGCATGTGTGCATCTTAGTTGCAAGAAGCGGGGGTGGGGACAGGAGCGAGAGTGAGGGCATATAGAAGTTTCTAAGGTTGGGAGCGCCTATGGGAGCGTGTATATATTACATATATAAATATATTCTAATAATTATGTTTTTTGTTTAGTTGTAATATATTTGTTAAAACATGAATTATTATTGGAGATTGATGTCTACTATAAATTGTCTTTGTTAAGTATAAATAAATATTATGTAAATAGGAAGTACTAGAATAAGTTTTAGTTTTTATTTATTTATTTATTTTTTCAAAGATTTGTATGCTTGAGAGGTTCTATCTTAGATGGGAGTGATTTTTTTCCTCGATGGGTGTGAGTTTCTTACAAGTTTCTTACTTGGGAGCGCAGAATCGTGTGTCTTAGTAAGAAACGTCACCCAAGTAGGAGCTTCCTACAATTAAGATGTGCATTCACTTTCACAATTGCTAAGGTGTTTTTTAAGAGTAATGTCAGACATACTCCCAGATCTTATCCTATTTTCTCACTCTTAGACACAATGCAATGGGACCCACGCTAATAAATGTACATGGGATCCACTCACTTGTGCCTAAAGGTGAGAAAATACATTAAGAAATGAGATATGCCGATAATAAATTGAAACTAGTAAAAAAAAAGAAAGAGTTGAGAGTGTGCACTTGTTTGAGAGTTTTACTTCTCGCTGGTTTTGTCAAAGAAAGTAGGTCTAGGAAAAAGGTAGCAATGAGAACTGATAGGTTTGTGGATAAATCTATCTAAAGCACCAAACACCATGTAAGGCCAATAAACAATCCAACTCCTTGTCCACTGGGCATACATTCGAAAGTGCGGCTTAGGTGGATGGAGTCAACCACTATTATACCATCTCGTTATGTATCCAGTCCAATGGACTCACCAACTCCTTGTCTACTAGGCATAAATGTAAGAAACAAAATATTGATTGTAGTTCTACCATAAGCTATGGGTTCGAGTCTAATGTAAATTTAGAGAATGTTTGCTACATGAAAATTTTGATTTTGAAGCCAATGTTAATTTCTTTTTGGGCTAATTACACAAACCTCCCTTAAGGTTTCTAACAATTACATGGATCTCCTTGGAGTTTTTGAAATTACATCGCCGCTTCCTTGTTAGAGTTGTCAAGAAACAATTATTGACAATGGTTGTGATTTTACACATTTACCCCTATTAGTTAACCTATTTTTAATCCTTGTAACCAAACATTTCTAACTTAAACATCCTACCCAAACATCCAAACATCATCATCTTCTTGTTCCTTCGCCTCTTTGTTTCCTTTTCTTTTTCTCGCTCCCACAGCTTGCAACCACCCTCCAACACAACCCCTCTTCATCTCCCTCCATCGTCACAACCATTGTCTATCGGCAACCATAATCATCGTTCTTTACCAATCCCTTCCTCTTCTTTGTTCCTCCCCCACCACCACACTTCCAAGACAACGGGCACCCTAAGGCCCCGTTTGTTTTCAGAGGTAGAATAGAGGGGATTAATAGTGAAGGATTGTTAGTGAGGAGATTACACTTGGGGGTGTAGCCTTTATATAGGAGTGTCATTTCACTTCTACAAATTTTCTTTTCCATCTAGGAATACACTTGCCTAGCAAGAACACCTTCCTAAGTAGATTAGGTTCTACTTCTTAAGGTAACATTTCCTTATCCAATTAGTTGGTTCCTTCTCACACTAAGATTACACATCCTAGGTATCATATTTTGACTAGGCTTTGACCACCGCCTCGACTGTGTGGTTCGTGTTTTGCCACATGGTATCTCTATCAGAGGTCATGCTGCATCATCTGACCTTGAACCCACTTGGTCCTGCTCAAAAAATACATCCCCACATTTTATAGAAGAAAGGCTTTCTCAAAATTTTGCTTTAACTGGCCGAGTAGTTAAACTTTTATTTAATTAAGGCAAGAGGGTTGAAACATTACAATTTTGAAACTTCGAGAAATGTATGATTTCATTCATTTTAAAATCATTTTCAGACTTTCTTGGTATGTTGTTTTGGTTAGCATGGACATGTTTTGGCCAATGATCAAATTTTGTTTTTAGTGTATTGTTTTGGTTAGCATGGACATGTTTTGGAAACAACAGATGAAATGAGAAACGAATTTGGAAACATATGGAAATATTTAGAAACACAAACTAAAACCTGAGGAGGTCTGTGCATATCTTTACATAAAGGGCACAACTATGCAATCCTGAAGTAAATGCTATCCAAGAATTGTTATACAATCTGGATGTATAAGAAGGTGCATAATTCAGGATTGCATAGTTGTAACAAAGAAAGAATTTTAAGTGATTAAACATGCTTGTTTATCTTCTCCTCTCTCTCCTTTCCTACTTCGTAATAAATTTAAGAATTTTCTTTGTTTTTAAATGCCTTTCTATTAACAAAAAGCGGCAAATAGAAATAATTATTGTTGGATATTCATAGTAGGTGGTGAAAGGACTCATTGTTTCATTGCCTATCAATGGAAACACAGGAATTTCGGTATTGCACTAGTTTTTTGTGTTGGTTTCTAGGAAAAGGAGCCGTTTCAACCACTTGATGGAAAGAAAACAAAGTTTTGTTCCTTGCTTGAGTCTGATTTTCAAAATGTTATGAGAAAATGTCATCGCTAAGATATCTCTGAGTCAGAATAAAGATTTCAAAAGGCTAGATGCTTAAAGTGATTTTGACTCCATGGCTCGATCTCAAGTTAATGTTTTTCATGGTGAATGGTTTTGGGTTCAGATTGGGGAGTTGTGTTGAGATTTATTTTGCAAATTGTGACACTTATATTTATATATATATATATATTTTTTTTTTTTGAAGTTTTTCCGTGTTTATGGTTTTGCATTTTTGGTTGTGGCATGTGTTTTTGTTCTAGACTCTTGGTATGATATAATGAAGTTTTGTTAAGTGATAGGTTATTTATCATAAAAGAATATAAATATATTTTTGGTTGGTGGCAGTTCCACACTGGGAGATCGAGAGGTCGAAGAATAGAGCAAAGAAGATTCAAAACATATACATTGTGAACTCAAAGAGGTTGAAGTACATGGTTTCTTGGGGAGATCGAATGAGATGGAACTTGTTATTTATTTGCTCAAGAATGCCGCCTCACTTGAGCTTAATGATTCTGAGTGCCCAAAAGAGATTGTACCATGGAGGTGGAAAGTGGATGAGCTCCCGATGCCCATGGTTTGAATGGCAAGAAAGAAGGCCTGCCTATGATTTGCTCCAAAAAGAAAAAGTCAATTCACATACAGAACTACTTTTCTTATGACATATATTTATGCTATAAAAACTATTTAGCTAGAATCCATGTTTTGTAAAACATAATTTATAGTTTTTCTTTAAAATTTTAGTTTGTAACTATTTATTAGTGTAGACTTGAATATGTGGATGTAATTTATTGGTTAAAATGTTTTTACTAATATTGTCATCTCACATTAGGGTTGCAACTTGAGCAAACTCAAGTCAAGTCTAGTTTGATAAATTGTATTTCCACTTTTAAGAGGGAAAAAACAATTTATTGGATTTTAAATAACTCGCATTTAATTCTAACCCATTACATTTCATTCTTTTTATTTTATTGATTTTATTCATTTTTAGTGTTTTCTTACTGTTTACTTACGCTGTGTTTGATTGAGAGATTTGGGGAGGATTTTAGAAAGGAAAGGGAAAAGGTGTATGAAATTAGGTAAAATGTAGATATATTTTATTTACATTTCACTTACTTTTTTCATTTCTGTTTCCATATCCCTCATCAAATCCTTACATTTTACCTACCTTTTCTTTTTCTCTTTCCATATCCCTCATCAAATTCTCCAACTAAACACAGTATTAGAGAAAATCTCAATTCTTTATTTTTTTCTCACTCAACTTATTTACGAAAGAGCTATAATATATTATTTAATTATTTCATCAATTTTTTATTTTTTATTTATTATGTTGCTTATGCTATGTGATACATTTTAATATTTTTCTAAAAAATATGATAAATTTTACATAGGATGTTTTTCTCATCAATTATTTGAATCATAACTTCTTATTCAAATCCTTATAAATCTATTAATTTGAAGGGTTTATTTTTAATGACTTTAATAGATTATTTATTTAAAAATTAAATTTATCATACATGAATAATGACATGTTTAAATCATATTTACTTTTAAAAATGAATATTATTGTGGGAGCCAGAAAAATATAGGTACTAGCTTATTGGGCCTAACCCAAACAAAGCCTAACCCAAACAAAGCCTACAATGGGTCCAGCCCAAACAAATATCACACCCCCACACACACCCCTTCAAATATATACTATTTACTTCTTGATTCAATGACTAACTTCATCATCGGAGTACTCCCGGCTGGCAACCCCGGTTGGGTGGCACCGACTATGTTCATTATTGCAGATCTACAGGGGTGAATCTCTTCTCTTCGTTGGATTCTACAACATCCATGTGAGAGGATATTTCATGGTCTCACAATTGGCGCTGCCTCAGGGAAAACGCCTAACAAAGTTCAACTAAAAAGACAACAAATACCATACTCAAGATGCTCAGATCATTGTTACATGTTACTATAAACATGACCCATGCTTAATCCTATCTTTTACTCTTTGTTTAAATTGATCTCTAAATTCAATCTACTATCTATATGCATATACATATATATAGATATATATGTGTATATATTTATGCTCATAGATTTGGTCCAAACATTTATTCAATATAGTCGCACATACTAAACCCATTGAAATGCCTTTTGGTTGATTTACTTTTGCATTTTTATTCTCTCTCTAAAATGGATTTCACTCTTATTTTTGCTAGCTTCTTTTCGGCATTATATAATGGATTCACACTTTTGATTCTTGAGATATACTTCCACCATGAGTTACTAATCCAATTTTTGTGGTAGTCGGTCGCTTATAAAGTTCAAAAATTCAGCAAATACTAATCAAGAAGTTATTCGCAACCAAACGAGGATGCATACAAAAAGTTATGGCTATGAAAATTTGTTTTTCGCTTTTGAAAAACCGATATTTTATTCGGCAATGTGAATTTCATAGGCAAATATTTCATTACCTTACGTCATATTTACAAGTTCAATTTTATTCCTTACATCATTATATTTTCAAGTTCAATTTTATTCAGCAAACAATTCATTACCTTACGTTAATTTTATTCGGAAAATATTTCATTACCTTATGCCATTATATTTTCAAGTTTAATATACGGTTGACATTATTTGGTCACAGGAAAATTTCCATGGTTTCACTACCTACATCAAGTATTTATCCCAAGAATCGAAATTTCTGACGCAGTCAAACCCAAGTTCTGACTATACACCGCGATTCTGATTGCCAATCAAGTATGCGACAAGTCAAGAACAAAAGGGAAGTACTGCACAGGTGTGCTCGGCCAGACAAACTCCAAATTTGGCGTGCGAGCCTATGCATTCGCATTTCAAAGAAGGTCAGAACTTATAATCAATTGATCGGCAAAGCTCCAAAGCTACTCAAGACTTATTCGCTTATTATTTGGCATGACAAGTCCGCAAACTCACAACTTATTCGACATTTCATTTGGCATATCAACATTTTTATCAACGCCAAGAAGATTATTCTAAGACCTCTACAACTCGGCTTAGACACCTTATTCGCTTTATTATTTGGCACAACTCGCAAACTCACAATTTATTCGCATTTCAATTTGGCATATCAACATATTAATATCAACGCCACATCGCCTAGCAACGCATAACTTATTCGGATTTAACATCTCGCTTTGACATTGCTTATCAACTCCATTATACAATACTCGGCGTAATATCATACCGTATTGCTTATCCTCTCGCGATTCGGTATATCACTCGCCTATTATCAATCAGATATTAACATTATTCTGCATATCTTGGCTTCGGCAACTTACCCAGCAGCTAACATTACTCGGTCGCAAGACTACTCGGCCGCCATGCACAACATCGGACAATCCCACCCCGTTACCTACGATATTCGGCTAACAACATTTGTCAACTTTATACGGAAACATTTTCGACTAAACAACAGTCAACTTTTTCGGCAATAGAGTTCATCAGCATTATGAACGCTGCATGCATATGATCAACTCGGCTTCGACATCTTATTCGGCACATTCTTTGACTACAGCTTGCAATGTTCTTTCACATCAAATATTCGGCAACATTGTAACTTATTCGACACTAATATCTCGACATGGAATTAACATCTTGGCTTGCCAAAATCCATATCTGAACATACCACAGATTCAGACGCTAAAAGATTCCAAACCCACCAACCCGAGGGGCCAAGAAGCAACCCAAGTCTGCTAAAAGTTGTGAAACGGATCACACATGCCGAAAACTAAAATTTCAAAAGTTGTCAAATTCAAGTTTTGACCATACCAATGTGAAGTACTCATTAAGACGAGTCCAACGCAACAAACTGCATCAAAATCGAAGCTAAAACGACGCCATACGGGCCGATCAAAGTTTGCCCAGAATTGATGAATTTTCTGAGGACGACGAACCAGCCATGTAAGAGAAGTTATTTGGTGTTTCGCGACGTACAATTCTCAACCGATCTAAGCCATCGGCTCTATTTCGGCTACAACTACGCCATCAGGAGTCCGATTACAATGATCCAATAGTCCTTTCTAGCTATTTGATGCAGTCTAGGTCCATCCGTACGGTCAGAATTTACAAATTCAACTGACAAAAAGAAAAAATAAAAAATAAATAAATAAATAATACTAAAAAAAAAATGCAGAATTTATTCAAAGAATTGTGTGCAATGGCTTCCTTCACATATCACCAAGCACCCTACTTTGTCTCGGCTTCATTCCGCTATCGCCACGGCACCGAACGAGGGCACGGAATCCGTTTTAAATTTTTATCGGCCTACTCGGCAATTTTGGCCCAAATCAATTTTATTCCTTTCGAATAACCAATGTCATCCAAAAGCAATGGGGCAAGTCTACATTAGACTAAACGCAAATCGAGCAATGCTAATTGGCCCAAAATTTACTCAGCAATTAAATAGTTGGCCTAATATCTATTTGGCCATTCCTTACAAGTGGAGTAATATTCTTTGTGATTAACACGTCTACCTCATTCGGTACTGGCCATCACTGACACAGGATGCGTTATTCAAAGTCCTTGCCATATTGGCACTTGGTCGCCACTTAAAATCAGTAAAGTCTCTAAGTACAGCGTAATCTTCGCACTCGGCACAGAGCGCTATCAGCAAAGGCCTACACCTACGCCCGGAGGTTAGAATACCGCGGCCTACACCCTCACCCAGGGGTTATAATATCGTGGTCTACATCCTCACCCGAGAGTAATAATACCGTGGTCCATCTTTTGGCTGATATATGTACCTTATTTAATCTGTCTTATTTAGTTCAGGCAATCATTTCCGTTTCTACCTATAGAAATATTTCTAGCTCGCACAAAAGTCCATATTTGGAAGCAATCTTTGCACTTGGCAATATACTACACCCTTACTGGGGTTATAATATGCGGCCCATTGTTATAGAGATAGTATTACTCACTGGCTTTACCTCACCTCTCCTCTATATGCATATATTTTTACATACATTCATACATACCGCATTCATCCAACCATTCATTCATTTATGTTATTCATTTATCAAATGTATTCTTTGTCAAAGGACCTAACATCTATTTGAACAAAGATAACCTAATAAAAACTCTCATTCCTTTACCGATGACAATGAAAGTTTTGGGGCAATTGTGGAGCCAAAAATATAGGTACTAGCTTATTGGGCCTAACCCAAACAAAGCCTACAATGGGTCCAAATTTCAAACAAATATCACACCCCCATCTATATAAAGGAGGCGATCCCAAGTAAAAGGTATGTCTCATCTCTCTATAGAACACACACCCCTTCAAATATATACTATTTACTTCTTGATTCAATGATTAACTTCATCATCGAGTACTCCCTACCAAGAACCCCTAAGCAGTAGCACCAACTATGTTCATCATTGCGCATCTACAGGTGAATCTCTTCTTTCGTTGGATCTCTACAACATCCATGTGAGAGGATATTTCATGGTCTCACAATTATAAATAAACTACCTAATTTTTAAAAAGAAAATTATGATTTAAACAAACTCTAATATTACGCCCACAAAACCATGAGTCAAGTGGACTTAAAATAGACCACTGTGGTGGTGATAGCATGGATAATGTACTAGGCTTTTACACATAAGAGCGGTTCAATTCCTAAGGGACATGAACGTCGAAGATAAATGTACTGCACTTTTGATCGTAACTTTGCCTCTTGTTATGGGAGTTGAGCGAGGTCCATTGTTATCCCAAGAGTAAATTCTTTTCAATGGATTAGTTAACTGTTGTCAACCGTATATCCCAAAGTCAAGGCTTACAGATGCTATGATGCCCTATAGAATGTCTTTTTTCTCGATATAAAAGAAAAAGGTTCATTTGGGAAGAACTTTTTGAGCTTGACTTTTAGTTTTTTAGCTAATTTAACCTAGTTCGGTTTAGGAATAATTTTTGACTTTTGATTTTTGATTTTTAATTTTTTGTGAGAGAAAAAATGAAATGATTTTGATTTGAATGTGATATTTTATTTTAAGTTATTTAGATTATTTTATCTTAAAAATGCCTTGTAGCTCAAAAAGGAGAGGCTCGAATTGGTGTTTAATGGACGACCAACCGGATGACCACCTGACGATTATTAGGTGAAACACTTGTTCATCATGTTGTCATCTTGTTGATCATGTTGTCGCCTTTCTCGCCGGACGACAAGCAAGATGAATTTCAAACTATTCTGGCCAAGCTCGAATTCGAGCTATGCAACAGAGTTGTGTTTATCTTTTTTTTTAGACACAATCTAAATCCAACTCACCTGCCAAATGAGGACAAAAGACAAAAAACAAAAAAAACACTAAGAGGCTTATACACTTCATGCTAGTTAAAAATAAAAAATTAAAAAGCAAAAGGCATCTTTTATTTATTAACAAACATAAAGCCGTTAAAATGGGTTTCATTAGTCAATTTAAATTTTCACCTCACTTATGTTATGTGTGGAACTAACCTCATTACTTTTGTAACCGTGAAAATAAAGCAAAAATTGCTTAATACTATCTCTTACTTTCATCTTCAATATCTAGAAATGAGCCCATAAGCAAAAATTGTTTTCTTTAGAGCTTAACTTGATATCGATTGTTTATGTAGTTTGAAACCTATTCATGTTCTTTTCTTTCATGAACTGATCAATTTAATTTTCCATAATAAAGCATGCATTTTGTTTCGCATCAGCTTGTATCTCAAATATATACAAGATTTACTTGCACCAGAGAAGATTAATATCCCAATTGTTGAGGACCCCAAGATCGAGAAGTGACATTGCTCGGTGCAAGGGTAGTTAAAATTCGAGATCTTGATCACATTTTTCAACTACTTCAAATTGATGAGGCAAACCGTCATGCAACAAATACAAAGATGAACACGAGTCTTCTTGTAGTCATGCAATTCTTATGGTGGGCTCATGTCGATTCTAATTTCTTGATTTAGTCCTTAAGTTTATAAAGTATAATCAAGATACTTTATGACCGTTTCTGAAACTTATTACTTTTCATATCCGCTTTTTTCTTTCTCTCTCTCTCTCTCTCCCCTTCCACTTTCCAATAGGTTCATGTTCGGAGAGCTGTCCATGAGGAGGACAATGATGCTCCTTTTCATGAAAAGACAGTAAAAGGGATTTATATAATGGTTTGGTTTGTTGTCATACCACATATCTGAAATACTCCTTGAATTTCAAACTGCCATTTCTGCCACCATTGTTCTCTCTCTATCTCTTGCTTGTTTTTTCCCCTCCCATTTGTTTACTTCGAAGTGCTCAAATTTATCTTCATGTGGGTTAATAGTATAAGATTCTAATCCTTATTTTTACCCTCTGAAATGATAAAATAGCAATGTTCTCTATTGAGCATTGAGTTGAGTCTTTGTATGGTAGAATGGTGATTTGCTTTTATCTAATATATTATTTTTCGCCTAATGCTTATTTTTATTTGTGCAGCAAAGTGAAGGCCGCTTGCTTGAAGAGGCTAAGTTTATTAATCTTTTCTCCTACTTCCTCGGGAAATGTATAAATGCATTGGTCAAAACAAATTCTCACATTCCTATTAGAGATTCTAAACTAACGAGATCGCTTGTGATTCATTTGGAGGTCATTCTCGACAACTCTCACTTTCATACGCCTTTCTAAGCACGATAGACTTAAGTAATCATGGTTTAACAATATATAGGTTTTTGAATGATATAAACTTAATTCACTTAAACTCCTTGATTAAGCTTAATCTTCCCATGTTAGGTTTTTACACACCAAAGAATGGTGTATAAATAGCATGTACTTAATCATCTTCCAACAACATCATAGAGCATTTTCACATATGAAATATAACATGCACTAACATGCAATGGAAATACTAATATCTAGTATATCACAAAAGGCGAGTACACAATCGACCTTGAAACACTAAAATTAATCATTATTGCTATAAAAAAGCTCATTGTATTGTCGCTACATTTATGAAGGTTTGTACAGATGGAACATGGATGCAAGGAAATTAACAAAATCTATCCATATGCCCTTTGGATTTTGCTGAAGCATTCAGACTAGTGATCACCACCATGAAGGTCAAAATGAAAACACTGACAACATTAGTAGAAAAACAAAATGATCGCATTGAAAGCATTGGCTTATCAAGAGCCGAGAGGTCGATTAGAATTTATTTTCCAACTCCAAACAATAGTGTTACGCTAATAATCATTCACACATTTTATGTTTTTGTGGTTCTGCAACCAGGTTTGAGTCCTCATTGGGAGACTTGGTAAAAAAAAAAAAGAGAGAACTCATTTGATTGATAGGGAATTTTATTGAAGCAGAGTATATCTCAGTTGTTTGCATTCTGTTTCTGTTGGTTTCTATGAAGATATATCTTTATTTAATGAAACAGATCATGAGGACATCACTTATCAGAATAATTGGGTCGTTTTCGACATCATGTCAAACCTCAAGCACCATAATGTTTGGACATCAGGTGAGTTAGATAAAGCACTTCATCATTCAAATATAACCTTTACACATCATTTCATGTCTTTGTTCACTCACTCTCTCTGCATCTTGTTGGCTTTCTCTTGATTTTGTGCTTTCAAATACTGTGATACATACAACTTAATGTTTGGTATTATCTATTTTAACATAAAACTTTACATCCTCCGTGTTTGTTGTTTCCATCTATTTGACATTCACATGTTTTCTATTTATTTGACCTCTATCCAAAGGTTACATGTGTATATTGCCACTAACTCGTCTGTGTTGCTAATTTTGAGAGTGGAAAAAGGATGATGTCATCTGTGTCATTATTGGTCTAATTTCTTTGGAGAGGAAAGTGTGTTTGAAGGGAAATATGCATTGCATTGCCAAGGTTGTTAATGATTATCGTGTTTTGCAGTCAAGAAACTTCATTTGAGTTGCTATTTGGGAAATAGAATAGAGAACTAGGCAACTTAAGATACTTAACAAGGTACTTAAACAAGGGGAAACCTTTCTAGAGTGGGAAGTGGAATGGAAAACTCGAAGAGAAATAGAAGCAAAAAAATTTGGTAACAAATAATGGGAAATAGGAAGCTAACTGAAATTTGATACTAAATGGCATAGAAAAACTTCCAGAGAAAAGTCTGACAAAATTGATATGAAACACTATAAATAATGTAAATTGTGAACTGTAAGGAATAACTAAGAATTATTTTTTACTATTGAGAAAAGGTGTTGGAAGCATAAAAACTAGAAATATGAGGAAATGCGTTCCTCATAAGTTTCTTCTATGTTTCCAAATAGCTTCTGAAAGTTTCCTACAAGATTTTCAAAATTCCCAAAACCTTCCATAATCATAGCTGATAAAAGTTGAGAAAATTCCTTCTTAATTTCTAAAACAAGATAGAGGAAACAGGTTTTTTCCCTTGAAACCAAGGCTTCTCTGCAACTTTTATTGAAGCTTTCTCATTGTGAAAGCCAGAATAAATTCAATTTTCGAGGCCAGAGTTCATTCTACAGCAATAGAGCCTATTTATCAACTATAGACAAGCCAAAAACTCATGGAAACATTTTCGAATCAATCCTACCTAACATTGATGCTGATACCTAATAAGATTCAAACCCTATCACTAAAGCTATTAAAATGTCCTTAAAGAAATAAGAAAACAACAACATTAATTGAACGAATCCTAATGAGACTAACTACTTTAGTCATCTATGTATCATCTTTTCGTGGGTTCCATATCAATTGAGCTGCATCAAGCAGCCTCTTTTCTTTTTTCCCCCCCTCTATGTTTTATGGCTAAAAGGGTCCATTGGTTGGTGATGCAATGGTAAATAGTCTTTCAAATGTTTGACATCTACAATAAAATCATAAAGAACATAGAATGTAGTTTTAAATGTTTGTTATGGATATTTTTCTTTTGAACAACTTTGTAGAATCGTTGTCTTAATCACGACAGCTTAATGTTTATTGCTTTTGCAGGCCATGAAAGTTGTAAACGTGTTAAAGCTTAAGGAAGAATTTGATTATTAAAGTTTTTGTTGGAAGCTTGACAATCAGGTGGAGCATCTAATTGTGGAGATTGATAGACAACAAAAGTTGAGGGACAATGACAGAGTTGAAATGGAAAAAAACCTCAAAGAGTGTCAAAATCATTTGTCAAGTCAAAAGAGTTTAGTTACAAGGTCCGAGGTAGTTCTCTCTTCTGGTATATGTTTTAGAGTTTGATTTGATGATATTATGGCTGTGTTTCAGCCACACTTCCCAACTTCCAACAGATTCATTTTAGTTTGAGCTATTGGTGCTCTAGTTTTGTCCTTTTAGGTGTGTGTGTAAAGACGCTGCAAGCAGTATGCGGCATGTGCGATGGCAATATGTTCTGCTCACCAAAGATTCTTTGTTTATTTTTCAAATTACTTTATCTAAATATGTTTCACTTGTTTGCAGTTTCTAGCAAAAGAGAATGGTCGTTTGGAAATAAAGATGAAGGGTATATTAGATGAACTGAAGTGTCTAAAAGATCATAATGATTTTATGCATGATGAAGTTGAACGCTTAGAAATGAGTCTAAAACACTGCAAGGTATATGAAACACACAGTTTCTTGTTTTTCTTTTCTTCTTTTTGCCTCTCCTTTTTATTCTCTCAGATATTCTAGTCTTCCGTAAACTATGAACTTGCTCTCAAGACTCCCAATTTGAATACACTTCGTGGTTAGGTGTTTCAAATCCTTTTTATACGCTTCTTCCACGCCTAGCTTAAATTACTAGAAGAAAAGTAAACTTATGATCAATTTCATTTATATGGTCGTCAAGACCTTTGCTATGTGTAGGTTTTCTTATTGTTTCCTAGTTTTAAATTGTATTTGTTCCTTGGATCTAAAGTTTTGGCTTTAGCTTTAGAAAACTATTTATTTTTGGTTACTATTATTTGGGTCTATGTGCACAAACACTAATCAGGCCGGTTTGTCTCGCTAGTAGCAATACTAGCTTGACAGCTTCTACGCTTCGAAAGTACTTGCAGATACCACCTAGATGTATGAGAAGAAGATAGCAGAGTTGATGAAGCAATTAGAGAAGCAAGAAGTTCACTCACGAAAGTGTCAAGAATAGTTAGATGTGATGAAGAAGTTGCTAAGGATCATTAAAAGTCAATGCAGTTAACCATCTCATTAAATATGGAAAGGACAACGCCTCTTAGACCTCTAATTCTAATAATCAATTTATAATGAGCCTTCATTGATCTTTTTTAATCTTGTAAGAAGATTAAAGCAAAGGATTTCTTGGTACTTTAAAGCTCCAAATCAAAATTTATTGCAAGAATTGTTTATATGCATTTTAACACATCAAATCTCCTCACAATGGATTTTAAGCCATTTCAAAGGGTAAAATTTAAAAGGAGTTCAAATTTTTGTTGCTCCTAGAATCCTAGTTTCAAATTAACAAGAGACTTTAGTTCGATGTTTTTGTTTCTCTCTCTCTCTCTCTCTCACCAAAGAATATTAAAAGGAAAATTTATATATCATAAGGCTCTTTCGCACACCACTCAAATGTATGAGAAGAAAATAGCGTAATTAAAGCAGAACTAGATGATGGGCATGCCCGCTTTAAAGGTGTAGAAGAAGAATTGGATATAACGAAGATTGAATTAAGCTTATCATCAAAACTCAAACCAGGTCAAGTGTATTAAAATATGTGAAAATGTATTAAAAAAAATATAAAATGTAACTTTTTTTGGACATTTTGTGATTCTTAATGAACGCCCATTGGGTAGTTGTTAGTAGGACCCCATAAGGTAAATCAACTGATTTATGATTCAATTTTTGGTCCATGATTTTTATGTTGGTTTTATTCTTAATAAAAAATAAAATAATAAAAATAAGGGTAAACTACCAATAGGTCCTACTTTGGAGACTTATTACCATTAAGTCCTATTTGATAAATTTATTAAGTGATAAAGATAAATTTATCATTCTTTTATTTTTATGAATAAATTTATAGTGATAAATTTATTAGTCTCTTTGTTTTTATGAATAAATTTTTAGTGATAAATTTATCACTCTCTTATTTTTATAGTGTTAAATTTATTAGTTAGGACCTGTAGGTAAATAAGTCTAGTTAATAGGACTAATTGGTAAGTATCCCTAAAAATAACAAGTTCAATATATGAATCTATATTGTACAAAACAACCTATGTAGTGCTATTCACCAATATCTTCCCTAAATGCCATAAAAAGGCAATGTTATATGAGTCCACTTGTGCCTAGTCATTAAGCTCCCTATTAATTACCATATTTTTGGACTGTGATTTAGGGAGAAGAGGGAGGATAAATATTTCAACCGATGAATTATTCAATAAATATGATAACCAAAACTTGTTGCTTTTAAATAATAATAATAATACCTAACAACTTTTTTTGTTAATAATTATTACTGCTATTGTTATCATTGGTTACTATTCATTGATATTTTTCTTCTTTTTCTTAATTCCTGATTTAGGGGCAAAAAGGTGATTGATGAGCTTAGGCTAAAACTACAAGAAAGTCATCAGTTGCATCAAGATCGTGAATGAACTAGACTCTTTAAAAGCATAATATAAAGTTCAATTGACAAATAGTATTTCCATGTGTAAAGTTGAAATCAATGTACTTTTTAAGTATCCTCATTTAGACACTCTTCTATGGTATGAGTTTTTGCCTAATTGAAATATCGATATTGTACTAACAAGACTTTTTTTCTTCCTTGTAAATTTGGAATTATTAAGGCAACATTGAAGGAAGAACTTAATGTTGTGAGGCAGAGCCTTCTAATTAAGGAAAAACAAAGGAAAGCTTTTGAACCGAAGCTTTTAAATCAAAGATGCTTGTGCTCAAAAATCATGATGACTTTGAGGTATGTGGTTCTATGTTCCGTATTCAGTGATATGTCATCCATGTTTATTGAATTGTTGATCACCAACTCATCTAAAAGCTTAAGCTATTAGAGAGAGGGACAACTTTATTGTTTATATCCTTAACACGTCCCCTCATGTGGCCAAGCTCTTCTTCGTAAGTGGCCAAACACATGCAAATATTTTTTAATCATCGGGTAGGTGGTGAGGTTTGAACACGGGATCTATTGCTTGCTTTGATACCATATTCAATTGTTAACCACCAACTCATCTAAAAGCTTAAGCTATCAAAGAGAGGAGAAACTTTATTATTTATATCCTCAACAATGTTCTAAGGATTTACACCTTATGTTCCACAGGACAAGAAATCATACATGAAAGAGAATATGGCTAAACCACTAGGTTTACATAAATCAAACCAATCAAGGGAAACAATTTCCGTCAAAGGGCCACAATTGCAAAGATTTGTGAAGAAGGCAAGAAATTTTATTTTTATTTATCTCCATTCACCCTATGCAATAGTTAGGCATTAATTTTATGACCAAGTTGCTAGGAACACTTGAACCCAAGTTTTTGGTATGGCATTCAAGAGATTGTGTATATGTAAAATAACTTTTTGTTCAAATAATGCCAAAGGTTACATTTGCACCCATTCCAAGCCTCTCAGGGAAAATTTTTTAAACTGTCACGCCCTCAAAATTAACCCATAATAAATAATATTAACATGCACCAATATATAAAAACAAGAAATATAATTCCATTCATCAGAGTCTTAAGAAATAAAACATTAAAATAAATGCCCTACGGGCTTACATCTTGCCAAGCCAATACTTGGACACAAATCCATGAGTTCTAACTCAAACAAATAAAGCCCTAGGCTTGAGTGTTTACATATAAAAGCAAATAAACTAAAACAAATCTTCGAGTCCAATTCTCACAAGCTAAGTCCTTGGAGGTAGTGAACCATCTGACCAAAAATGAAGTTCTATATAGGGTGAGCCACACTCAAGAGAGAAATACTAAACCAAGTATAAGAATTAACTAAAGCATTAGCATCTCGATACATGGTTAACACACAATATTCCAATTACAATTTTATGACACTTAATATCTATATTGCCTATGACACATTGTCTATGGCACATCTTACCTTCCATCTATGGCTCAAAACCTAGCCAAAACTCAACGGGAATCCCATCTCTCAATGATTTAACAGGGATAATAAATTAAGTTAAACCTCTCTATAACATAACAAATACACATGCTGGTATTGTATCAATCACAACCACATTCACTTCCATACTTCCCAACTGATACACCTAGTGGTGATGGATCATATCAACAATAAATAGAAATACTTTATTAACAAATAGCACACATATATGTGATGCTAGTGGAGTCCATCCCCTTTCTCCTCCCAACAACTGCTTTAGAGGTCCATCCCTTTCTTCCCCTAAACCCCCCAACAAATTTGGTTTAGAAGTCCATCCCCTTTCTTCCCCTAAACCGGGAGTCCATCCCCTATCTCCTCCAAAACCAAATGCAACAGAATCAATACTTGCAATATACAACACATAATCAATACAAGTAAGGTTCTCAGATAATTCAATACCAAATAGTTGACTCAATTCCAGCTTATACCTAAGCCACATGCAAGTTCTACAACAATCATCGCCATCCTCCACCGATAGCCCAAACAATTATTTCTAAGGTAAATAAATATACAATACATACAATCCTAATTCCACAGATAAGTAATTAAATATCCAACTACATCAATTTATCCCATAATCCTCAATTTCATGAATTAAACTCAATTCCACATACTTCCCTAAAATTAATTACACAATTAATCTAAGTCAAAACCTAGGGTTTCTCCCAAAATCACCAAACCACCCATATACCAAAATACCAACACTTATGATTAAAGCGATAAATGGAGTAGGAAATCCCTACCTTAAACAGAAGAACCCAAAAGATGAAGAAGAAGATGATGCTCAAAACCCCAAGTGCTCCAAATCAACAATTTCTCCGATTAAATGAAAGCCCTCACTCTCCTCTACCTTTTAATGAAGGAACTAGGTTAGAAACGCCTCTAGATAGATCAAACCCAAGGAAAAGATGAGTTGAGAGAGAAGAAACTCTAACTAGGGTTTCGGATCAAAATTGTGAAAAGGACGCTTAAAACCGCCGCTTAAACATCGATGTGCTCGCTGAAGGAAGACATGGTCGCCGAGCGACCAGACATTAATAAACACTCGCCGAAAGCAAAGAAAAGCTCGCCGAGTTAAGAACTCGATGCTTCGTGTCCGCAACTCAAAGCATGCTCGAGCGACAATGCTCGCCGAGCGAAGAACTCAAAACATACACCTAGCTCGCCGAAGCGAAGGAAAGCTCGCCGCCGAGCGAAGACACTTCGCTTCAGTTCAGATTAGACGCAATCGCCGCCGAGCGAAGAAATTTCGCTCGAACCACTAGAGACAACTCAACCTCGCCGAAGCGACCAAGCCTCGCCGAGCGATTTAACTCAAAATCGACAAAGAAGATTTGGTTTCCAACCCAACCAACTTGAAACAGACTGCCTAAAACATCCTATAATTCCAAATGAGAAATTAGAGAACGACAACAACAATTAAACCATGCTAGGATCTACTAACCTAAGTCCGACACAATAATCAAATGGGAAAAGGCCGGTCGCTATAACCTCCCCTTAAAAGAATTTCGCCCCTAAATTAAGCATGAGTTTGTAAAACAAGTTTTTCTTCATTCCCAATGATATATAAAACAACAATAAACAACTTGACCTAATACTGTCACTTCATCTCTTTATCAAGAGGCATCTCACAATATAAACAAAACAAGATATCTTTCACCGCATTAACAAGAGATGCAATTTCCTTTCAAATTTAACATTTTTGAAATACAAGATTCCCATTTTCATATCATATTCAATTCCATGATATTCAATAATAAACCAACATATGCAATGTTCCACTAAACTTCCAAAACAAATTTTTTTTAATTAATCTCACAAAACCAAAACATTCTCAATGTTTTCCAACTTAAGACATATATAAAATGCTCAAGTTCCACAATATTATATAATCTAGATACAAGATTACAAATCAATAAACATATCCGGATATTTCTCACTGACTTCTAACTCACGCTCCCAAGTGGCTTCCTCCACTCCGTGATGCTTCCACAAAACCTTCACTAAAGGGATAGTCTTGCCACGCAGACTTGATCCCGCCTATCCAAGACTCGAATCTCTCCTCATATGAGACATCCTCATCAACAACTAAATCAGTCCAATCCAAAGACATGTGACGGATCCGCTCATACTCAAGCATACCACATGAAACACGCCATGAACTCCTGACAATTGCGGTGGCAAAGCTAAACGATAAGCAACTTCGCCAATCCTCTCAAGGATCTCAAAGGGACCAATAAACCGAGGGACAACTTCCCACTCTTCCCGAACCTCATTAAACCTCGCCTAGGTGAGATTTTCGAAAGACATGATCCCCTACCTCAAACACCAAAGGTCTCCTCCTACGGCAAGATAAGATTTCGACGACTGGTCAGAGTAAGTCTCCCACGGATAAGCTCAACTTTCTCCGGCTGCCCTCACTAACTCCGGACCTATCAAAGGTGCATCACCCACCTCGCCCAACAAACCGGAGATTCACACTCGGCCATACAAGGCCTCAAATGGTGCCATACCGATACTAGATCGAAAACCGTTATTGTAGGCAACCCACTAATGGCAAGTGCCTCTCCCACGACCCACTAAAGTCGAGAACACAACCTCAAGCATATCCTCAAGGATCTCAATAGTACGCCGGATCGCCTGTCACCGAGGATGATAAGCCGTATAAAAGTCAACTTAGTACCTAAAGCACTCGCAACTTCGCCACAACTCGGCGGTGAAACGAGGATCTCTATCTCGAGACGATCACATCGACCCCGTGCAACCTCACTATATCCCGGATATACAAATCGGCAAGATGATCTACCGAATCTCTAACACGACGGAATGAAGTGCGCCGATTTCACAACCGTCTACCACCACCCAAATGGCATCACTACCTCACGAGTCCCTAAGACCCACAACGAAGTCCATAGTGACATGCTCCCACTTCCACTCGCAATAGGCAAGGGTTGCAACAAACCCATTGCCTCGATGCTCGGCCTTCACTTGTCGACAAATAAGGCACTTAGATACTAAAGTCGCCACATCTCTTCATACCCCGCCACCAAACTGGCGACCCAAATCCCGATACATCTTGGTGCTTCCTGATGCACCGCAAGGCGAATGATGAAACTCCCGGAGTACCTCCTCTCGACACGACTCAAGACAAACAGACGGTCTTGGTATCTCACACTCAGTCGATACACCGCCAAGCCCTTCTCAATCTTACCATTGGAAATCTTCTCTGAGAGATTCTACCTCAAGATCACCCTCCGAGCCTCTAACACTCGAGTCACAAGGGTGGGTCACAAGAACAATAGAAAACAAGGTCACAAATTTCAACAGATTCACCCGTATAAATCAAACTCCCCAATTGCACCCAACATCTCCCACTTTGATGGCTATACTAGCAACGCCACCAACAGATTTTATTAAGGGCATCGCCACAACATTGGCCTTTCCTGATGATAATGCAACTCGAAATCATAATCCTCCATAAATTCCATCCACCTCCTCTCGCCTCGATTCAAGTCTCTCCTGTGAACAAATATTTCAGACTTTATGATCGGAGAATACTTCAAATTTCTCACCAAACAGATAATGTCTCCAAATCTTCAAGGCAAATATCACACCGCTAACTCTAGATCATGCGAGGGTAATTCTTCTCATGAATCTTCAATCGACGGAGCCATAGGCAACCACCTTCCTCTTGCATCAACACACAACCTGCATCTCTCGTGAGGCGCCACAAGAACGATAACCCAACCCTCTCCTAATAATCAAGACCGAGCGGTGGTCAATCTAACCTTCAACTCTCAAACGACTTTTCACAAGTCTCACTCCATACAAATTTGACTCTTCCGAGTCAATCTAGTCAACGGTGAAGCTAACTCGAGAAATCCTTCACAAACCGACGGTAATACCCACCAATCCCGTAAAATCATGGATCTCAAATACACTCTTAGGTTGTGCCCAATCTTGCAATCGTCGCCTTGATGTATCAATGCATACACCTTTCCCGTAAACTACATGGCCTAAGAATTTCACCTCTTCTAGCCGTAATTCACACTTCCCAAACTTAGCATACAAATTATGGGCTCTAAGTAACTCAAGCACCACTCTCAAATGCTCCTCGTGCTCTTCCTCCTCAAGGTGAGTAAATCGTAATGTCGTTCACTTAAGACGACCACAAATGGTCTAAGAATTCCTAAGATCCGGTTCATCAAATCCATAAACATCGGTGCATTGGTGAGCCCAAACGGCATCACCAGAACTCATAGTGGCTATACCACTGCACGGAATGCCGCTTTTGAATATCCTCTTCCTCGACTTCAAATCGATGATAACCCGATCTCAAGTCTATTTTAGAGAAACAACGGAACCCTTCAACGATCAAACAAATCATCTATACGAGGCATAGGATACTTGTTCTAACCGTAATCCGATTCAACTTCCGATAATCTATACAATTTCAAAGCACCACCTTTCTTTTTAACGAAAAGGGTCGGGCGCCCCACTATGAAACACTAGGACGGATATAACCTTTATCTAACAACTCGAGCCGAACCTTCAACTCAACTAACTCGGCAGGGCAAAACGGTAAGGTGCCATAGAAATCGGCCGTGTCGCACTAAGTCAATAGAGAACTCAATCTCTCGGCGAGGTGGCAAACTAACAAGATCCTCGAAAGACGCCCGAGTACTCACAAACTACTCGCAACACAACTGGTCTCAACATCCTCATTAATCGAAGGTTCGCAAGTAGACTACTAAGCTCACTTCGCAAGGATCATACCGTGGCAAAACACTACCAACCCTATCCCCGTAAAATGAAAGCTTCTCCGCTATCAAGACAACAAGTGACCCTCCGACGGTAGTAATCAATAAATGCCCCAGATGACGATAACTACCCATACCCAAAATAACATCAAGCCCTTCATGGGCATAACTAATTAAAGAAAAAGGATTCTATGATCATCGACTATATCACAACCCCTAACACCTTGTTTCAAAATCAATTCACCCCCAAGTGGTGACACTACACAAATAGAGACGCTTAATCGAGCTAACTCTAACTCCAAAATGGATGCAAATGTAGCATAATAAAAAGAATGAGATGCTCCCAGACGATCAAAACACTAGCAATCGAAAGGTAAAACAAGAAGGTACCTCTCACAACCGACGGAGCTGGTATAAGATTCTCGCAAGGTAACAAAGATACACGCTACCAGATGACCTCGATCAACTCCGCCACCCCTAGGAGCATAAGATCACAGACCGAATGGGACGATGAAGCTCTCGACAGCCCTCGAGGCTCGAACGGATCGAATCGCCGACTCAGTCCGCTTCAAACCAGATGCACTAGATGTGCCACTCCGTAAGTAAACCTCTTCGTGCCCCGTCAATTAATCGAAAACAACTCAAACCAGACGCACTAAAGCACTAATCATGGACAGAACCTCTTCAGTGCCCCGGATGACCGTGACTGAAACAAGAGAGCGATCGCCTCTACTCGACTCGCTCGAGATCGAGCCAAGAAGATGTCGCCTCGCACTCCTCCTTCCGAGGACAAATCAAGACTTGTGGCTCACCTTGCCACACTTGAAGCAAGTGATATCTCCTCGATCGCTTTCCTAACTAGCATCGGGCACAGAAATGTGGATCTAGAAAACTACTCGAGGTCAGCCGAGGAGTGAAACCTTCGCCTCGCCATCACTCGACCCTCCCGACCTCTTGAGCCTTTCGCCTCTTCCTCTTCCTCGTGATCATAACCCCAGATGGGTCAGATCAACCAAACGCCCAAAACTCAATCATAGACCCGATAACTCTCAAATTTTGAGGCCACGCCAACTTCTTCTCAAACTCAATACAACGACGCCTCATTGCCATTAACTCCGTGCAAACTCGACAAACTAGTGAATGCCGCCAAACTCGCCATCGATAAACTGTTTCGCTTAAGATGGCAGAATCGATCTCTCTTTTCTCCCGACAACAAGACAACATTTCTCCAAAAGCGCCAACAAACGCCTTCCACGCACTCCAATACGCCTTTTAGTGAACTTCCACCATTGACCAAGATCCCCTTTAGCCGAAAGATGCCAAGGTCACCTTCGTTGTCTCGCCTTCGATGCCTAGCATCTCAAACGCTGTCCGCTCTGCTCGTCATTTTTTTAAGCTGCTCGCTAGATCACTTATAAACACTTCCTGTTGAGACCGAAAAATTCTCTTCGTAAAGAAGGCCTCAGACCAGCAAAGAATCATTGGCCTGCCTGGCCGGATTCGCAGCCTTAATGTCCATCGACGCCGAAATGCCCTCGCTATCTCTTGGGCCAAAGCGCCATACCTCACGCCTCATCGTTTCGCCACATTGGCTCGCTAACACCTCCCGAATCCGCCGAATTTCCCAGATAGGCACTTCTTGCTCGCCCACCACGCCTACCACGACCTGCCCTCGCCCCGACATCCTAATAAAGGAAACAAAGACGTTAGCACTCTAAATAATATGCCAAAACTATGACACTCGCCTCTAACACATTGATAACAATAAATCACACCACGTAAGCACATAATCACATAAGCACTCTTAATTTCATTTCGGATAGTGATAGTCCCGAGACGCTACTAAAGTTCCTTGGAAACAACATTGATCAAGTGCCTTTCCAACAAGACTTTCAGAGACTCAAGGGTCCAATCAATATCCCGTAAACTACATTCCATACCCACATAATCACATAAACATGTTATCATATAAGCATGCAATCATTACACTAAGTCTCTATCAAACGAGACTAACCCATTGTGATACTAATCACTTCCCACGCACTCAAAGTATTCAACCCAGACGCCTCGATACCAAGTTGTCACGCCTCAAAATTAACCCATAATAAATAATATTAACATGCACCAATATATAAAAACAAGAAATATAATTCCATTCATCGTAGTCTTAAGAAATAAAACATTAAAATAAATGCCCCACGGGCTTACATCTTGCCAAGCCAATACTTGGACACAAATCCATGAGTTCTAACTCGAAACAAATAAAGCCCTAGGCTTGAGTGTTTACATATAAAAGCAAATAAACTAAAAACAAATCTTCGAGTCCAATTCTCACAAGCTAAGTCCTTGGAGGTAGTGAACCATCTCACCAAAAATGAAGTTCTATAGGGTGAGCCACGTACAAAGAGAGAAATACTAAACCAAGTATAAGAATTAACTAAAGCATTAGCATCCGATACATGGTTAACACACAATATTCCAATTACAATTTTTATGACACTAATATCTATATTGCCTATGACACATTGTCTATGGCACATCTTACCTTCCATCTATGGCTCAAAACCTAGCCAAAACTCAACGGAATCCCATCTCTCAATGATTTAACAGTGATAATAAATTGTTAAACCTCTCTATAACATAACAAATACACATGCCGGTATTGTATCAATCACAACCACATTCACTTCCATATTTCCCAACCGATACACCTAGTGGTGATGTATCATATCAACAATAAATAGAAATACTTCTATTAACAAATAGCACACATATATGTGATGCTAGTGGAGTCCATCCCTTTCTCCTCCCACAACTGCTTTAGAGGTCCATCCCTTTCTTCCCTAAACCCCCAACAAATTTGGTTTAGAAGTCCATCCCCTTTCTTCCCTAAACCGAGTCCATCCCCTATCTCCTCCAAAACCAAATGCAATGTAATCAATACTTGCAATATACAACACATAATCAATACAAGTAATGTTCAGATAATTCAATACCAAATAGTTGACTCAATTCCAGTTATACCTAAGCCACATGCAAGTTCTACAACAATCATCGCCATCCTCCACCGATAGCTCCAAACAATTATTTCTAAGGTAAATAAATATACAATACATACAATCCTAATTCCACGTATAAGTAATTAAATATCCAACTACATCAATTTATCCCATAATCCTCAATTTCATGAATTAAACTCAATTCCACATACTTCCCTAAAATTAATTTCACAAATTAATTTAAGTCAAAACCTAGGGTTTCTCCCAAAATCACCAAACCACCCCCCATATACCAAAATACCAACACTTATGATTAAAGCGATAAATGGAGTAGGAAATCCCTACCTTAAACAGAAGAACCCAAAAGATGAAGAAGAAGATGATGCTCAAAACCCCAAGTGCTCCAAATCAACAATTTCTCCGATTAAATGAAAGCCCTCACTCTCTACCTTTTTAATGAAGGAACTAGGTTAGAAACGCCTCTAGATAGATCAAACCCAAGGAAAAGATGAGTTGAGAGAGAAGAAACTCGAACTAGGGTTTCGGATCGTACCAGAAAGGACGCTTTAAAATCGCCGCCGC
Source organism: Camellia lanceoleosa (assembly GCA_025200525.1). NCBI lineage: Eukaryota > Viridiplantae > Streptophyta > Magnoliopsida > Ericales > Theaceae > Camellia > Camellia lanceoleosa. The sequence goes on from CM045770.1 coordinate 145,734,161, forward strand.
TTAAATATCGGATGTGCTCGCCGAAGGAAGACATGGTCGCCGAGCCACAGACATTAAACACTCGCCGAAAGCAAAGAAAAGCTCGCCGAGTTAAGAACTCGATGCTTCAGTTCAGAACTGAAGCATGCTCGAGCGATAATGCTCGCCGAGCGAAGAACTCGAAAACATACACCTAGCTCGCCGAAGCGAAGGAAAGCTCGCCGAAGGAAAGCTTCGCCGAGCGAAGACACTCGCTTCGTGTTCAGATTAGACGAATCGCCGCCGAGCGAAGAAATTTCGCTCGAACCACTAGAGACAAACTCAACCTCGCCGAGCGATCAAGCCTCGCCGAGCGATTTAACTCAAAATCGACAAAGAAGATTTGGTTTCCGAACCCAACCAACTTGAAACAGACCTGCCCAAAACATCCTATAATTCCAAATGAGAAATTAGAGAACGACAACAACAATTAAACCATGCTAGGATCTACGGAACCTAAGTCCGGACACAATAATCAAATGGGAAAAGGCCGGGGTCGCTATATAAACCATATAAAGTTCAACAATTCCTCCCTCCTTTTTAGATAACTTACAAGATTTTCTACTTCGTACTTCTAGTTGGGCTTGAACAAATACTACAATTGTTAACATCTAGAGATATCGATGTCCAAATCTATGCCAGAAAGTGGTGGCTAATCTTGTGTCAAGGTACATAATGTATTATTGTTTTTGAGTTGTTTCTGTGTCCTAAACTTGCTTGTTGCATGCATGAATGTGTGAGTGAGTGACTTGATGCGATCGGTAGTTCTCGCATAATTTACAAATTGTTATGTTATGATTCAAACGAAATATCAAAATAAGCATGTACACAACATATTTAACTATGAAATACAAAAAATTATACAAATTCAAGTGTTAAAAGTTATTTAAAATTTCTTCTAAAATGAATTTTGATTCTTAGTAGCTCAAACAAGTGCTCATTCTTCTTGAAAACTTCAAAATCAAGAAAATTGCTTTTACTTTACTAGTTTTATTTGTGATGTTATTGTGATTTGAGCAAATTAACCAATCAAAGCTCACTTACCACAACCGCTTCTTCGCTTTTAACTAGAACTAAGATATATTCAACGCCTTTGAGAAATGTGAATAGCAAAAACAAAGATGAATATACACTTTACACAACTCAAAGACTATTCATTCTAGCCTCCTTCCTATTTCATAACCTTGGCGCTTTTATCTTTTTGTACACAAGAAAGATTTTCTATCGCTTTCTCATATGTGGTATGTTGTAAAATATTAAATAGTCAACATGTCGTAATATTGTTTGGGCATAAGATAATTTGTACTCTTTAATTGTCATAAAATGCCTGCTTGAGACACTCTGATTCCCCAATTAAATTGAAAGGTTATAGAAGAACTTGTTACTGCTATACTCATTTTCTTCTCAAGGTAAACATTCGATATATGAAAAATCTCATTATCTTCTTCCCCCCATTTTTTTCTTTTTCTTTTTTTCCTTTCAGATATCAATCAGGAAAAAATTGTGAAGGAAGGTGGTCTAGATGCATTGCTCATGCTGTTGTGATCATCCCAAAATACAACCATACTTTGGGTGGCTTCTGGAGCTATTGCTAATTTGGCAATGAATGGTACTTGTGAATGTTTGCATTCTCTTGGTTTGATATTTTCTTCTTTCCTCATCAGGCATATATATATTTTTTAATATGCATTTTGTTGGTTTTAAATTTAATTAACACACCCATATACAAGACAAACCAATTTCATTGCTTTCCCAACATAATAAGCCTTGATCTATTGTTAGAAAAAATGTTCTTAAATCAAGGATTTTACCAAATAATTGCAATGGTAGCATAAGCCTTTTTCCCGCATTTGAAAATGCCTTGTAATCCCTCGTAAGAACGTATTTGTTTTGTAATAACACCTTTGATTATTCACATACTAACACATGTATCCTTGAGCTTTTGTTAAGTGTCTTTCATCTTCTCTTCCCAAAGGGCAAATCAAAGCTTAATAATGAATAAAGGACGGTTTCGACTCTTGGAAAATACTACGTCCCAAAACAGATGATCCCTATGTAAGTATTTCAATGATTTGTATAGATTTGTATATTCAACTTGTATATCAATTACATCAAGACTAGTTTATATAACCCTAACGACTAACCACAAAGGAAATACAAGAATGAGACCAAAAAAGGTAATATGATCATCACAAACATGTCTAACATATACAAGGCAAAATTCATACAAATATATTCTCACACCCCTACCCATACTCAAGGTGTTTTAGCTGAAAACACGGAGAGTTTGTCAAGAAGAAACCAAAACTAAAGGATGTGAGTCTTGGTAAAGAAGTCAAGCCGAGAGCCCAAGGGACAAAAGGAAGCTTAGATAGAGCCAGATCAGAGGTGCTAACGGACGAAGTGACAATCAATCTCAATGTGCTTGCCTGCTCATGGAAAACAAAGGTTGTGGGTAATCAATAGCATCTGGTTGTCACAAAGAGAGAGAGGTTGGAGAGGATGGAGGAACGCCTAAGTCGAGAGGAGACAATGAAGCCGTAAAAGCATGTTCATTATGAATTTTTGAAAAGCATATAAAAGGGATCTAGGGTTTGAAGGTTTGGAGTTCAAATTGTAAAATTGATTGTTGTTTGGGATAATTGGGGAGTAGTTCAACGTGTTTATGTTGTGAGGAAAGGAAAACCCTAATTTAATAATTTGACCTAATGAATTATAAAGGAGTGAAGTTAAATAATGTTTGTGTTTTGTTGTTGAGTTAAGTTATGGCTTGATATCCATAGATGTAGTTTTATTTAAATGTAGAAATTGGTTTTTGGAAAGAAAAGGAATTGGGCATGTTAACTTGGAAAATAAAAGAGTTGATTTTGGAAAGAGGAAGAAACCATATGTATTGTAAATGTAGAAATGAACTGAGGTTGATTTTGAGACCTTTGAATATTGTTATTATCAAGTGAGCGTTGGATTATCATATTACGGTGTTTAAATATTTATGCTTAGAAGTTTTGTCCTTGGTCATCAAAGGAGGATGACATTGTGATGTTGAATTGATTATGTGTATGTAGTACACTGGATTATTTATGTTTGTTGAATTATGTGATGGTTGGAATGTATGCATTAAGAATAAGAGTACCATTACCTTCAAATAGCTACCGGAGAATTGGTTGCGTTGAGAATATGGGGTGCCAAGGTTTTCAATAACGCTTGAAGAACTTTGGCAGGTACCGCTACCTTCCAACGGGTATCTAGTGAATTGACGGAGTATTGGAAAGGTGTATCCTTGGCTTATCATGCTTAAGGTTGGTAGAGCGTTGTTAGTTTCATTATCATCTCGTTCTATTTATGCATCATGCATGGTGATGATAAATTGAACATTTCGAGAAAAAATGCAAGATTGGGAATAGCCTAAAAATGTTTTTGAAATTCGAGTTTCCTAGGGTTGGCCCGGTATTATTGTCATTTCGTGAGGGATCTCTTTAAACTAGCCGCACCATTGATCAAAGGGACATGAAGGGTGTCAAATTTGTATGGAATGAGACTTATAAGAAGTCATTCCAAGAACTTAAGATTAGGTTGACCACCACATCGGTTTTGATAATTTTAAAGGGGCTTGGGTTATACTTGCTTATGATGCATCTCGGATGTACTTGGTTGTGTATTGATGGAAGAAAGGAAGGTTGTGGCCTATGGTTCATTTACAATTGAAAACTCATGAGAAGAACTACCATACCCATGATTTAGATTTAGCGGCGGTAATTATTGCTTTAAAGATTTGGAGGCATTATTTGTATGGTGAAAAGTTTGATGTTTTCTCCAATCCTAAGAGTCTAAAATACTTGTTTTCCCAAAAACGATTTGAATTTATGCCAATAGAGATGGATAGTATTTATAGAAGCTTATGAGTTTGATTTGCATTATCATCCGAGGAAGGCCAATGTTGTGGCCGATGCTTTGAGTTTGAAATCTGTGAGTAGTGTAGTAAGTGTGGCCATTCGGAAATGAGATATGACAGACATCAACGAGTTTGATTTGTAGTCAAGCCTAGCGAGGATGCTACCTTATTTACTTTCATTGCTCAACCTACCTTGATTAGCAGAGTCATAGAGGCACAACAGGTTGGCCATGAGGTGAAGATAATCCGTGATAGGATCTCCAACGGGAAGGAAGAGAAGGGTTTGAACATCCACGATTTGAGTATGAGGTATCTAGACCATTTGTTTGTGCCGTAATCTTGTAGAGATGAGGTAGAATTTCATCACCACGCCTTTGCGTACATCCGAGAGGCACTAAATGTATCATGATCTTAATCAGCTTTGGTGGAGGGTATGAAATAAGACATTGCCTTATTTGTTTTGAAATGCCTTACTTGCCATAAGTGAAGCCCAAGCACAAAAAGCCAACTAGTTTGCTACAACCCTTACCTATTGCCGAGTGGAAATGGGAGCATGTTACATGAATTTTGTAGTTAGGCTTTCTAGAACACAATGGGGTAATGATGTCGCTGGGTGATTGTTGATAGGTTGACTAAGTCCACGACTTTATTCCGATGCATTGGCACTCAATTGATTATTTGGAAGAGTTGTTCATTAGAGAGATAGTTTAAGTTCAAGGGGTCCGTAAGACCATTGTTTCTAATACAGGTCCTCTTTTGATTGCTTGGTTGTGGCAAAGCCTTCAAGAGGCGTTGGGGAACTAAATTGACCCTTAACACCGCTTATCATCTCGACCGATAGGCACCAAAGCATACGATTTACATTTTGCAACACATGCTTACACCTTGTGTCCATGAGTTCAAGAGCTCTTCGAAGAGACACATACTATTGAAAGAGTTCCGTTAAAATAATAGATATTAGCCTAGTATCAGGATCTCACTGTTCAAGGCCTTACATGGCCGAACTTGTAGATCATCAGTTTCTCGAGCCGAAGTGGGTGATGCGCCAATCTTGGGATGCACCAATCTTGGGCCCAGAGATTGTTAGAGAGACGACCAAGAAAATTACTCTTATTCAAAAAGGTTAGCTACTTAAAATCGATGTAAGAGTTATGCCGATAAGAGAGGGCGACCTCTATCTTTAGAGGTTGGTGACCATGTGTTTAAGATCTCGGAGACGGGTTTGATGAGATTTGGTAAGAGTGGAAAATTGTCTCCAAGGTTTATTTGACCTTTTCGATTTTAGATCGGATTAGGAAATGGCTTATCGCTTGGCCCATCGCCACAACTTTCGGTTCACAATGTGTTCCATGTATCTATGCTTAGGAAGCACGAACCCGATCATTCACATGTACTTGATTAGTTGACTTGGAGGTAGATGAGGATGCCTTATACTTAAGAGCTTACCTCAAATTCGATGTCCGAGAACAAGAGTTGAGGGAAAGATTATACCGTTAGCTTAAAGTGTTGTGGAGACAATTCATGGGGTTGAGGAAGCAACTTGAATGAGAGGTGGAAGTTCACTTCAAGTATTCAAATTTATTTAAGAATGCTTAGTTTGTTCTAGATTGTGATTTTCTTGTGTTTGAGAATAAATCGTTGAATTGTAAACCACTTTTGTTATGATTGTTGTTGTCTTTAAGCATGAGAACTATTGTAAAATTGTTATAATTATTGTTGAACTTATGCTTATGATTATCGAATTGTGGTTGTTGGTATCAGGCTCCTCGCCCATTTAAAATTTTGATGATGGTAGTGAAACATTGTTGAGATTGAGATCTCCATACTATAATTAATTTGTTGTTATTTTGGATTCATTATTGTCATTGTGGTTGTTACCACTTGGAGCCTTTTTGTTGTTGTATTGTCCTTGTTCTTTGGATGTGGTTGGTGAGAGGTGTGACCAAATTTGAGGGGTGAAATTGTGGGGGAGATTGTGATGTCTCGGTGTTGGACTTGACTAGTATTGAGTAGTAAGTTAGTGTGCATTACTTTGTGTTTTGTTTATCGTATTGTAGTTGAGATTTCTTTTCTACTCTTACATAAGCTCTATTAACTCTTTCAAGTTAATTTTTTTTTTGGATTTTGGGCATTGAACTAGTTTTGGAGTACAAAGTCAAATTCGAAGTTTTCAAGCAAACCGCTTAGTGCGGATTCTCATAGAGGTTTCGGTTTTCGGATGTAAAATCGCCAGCGGATTTTTGTATTCTCGAGCGATTTTGGAAATTTTTGCCTTCTTCTAGAGCAACCGCCCATAGAGGCATCAGAATCCGCCATGCATTTCAACACGCTCCTCAAATTTTGTGCTCTTTGCTCAAAATCGATGCCAAAACGCGTTAGACACACTTTTTCACCTCTCTCTCTATATATATATATACTATATTTTCTCCTTCCCTACAAACACACCCAAATCCAAACTTCTAAGATTTAGCAAAATCTTCAAGAATTCAAGGGGGTTTTTACACCAAATCGAGGGCGACGGGGCTACCTTTAAACCCAAGTTGAATCGAAGTTTTCATCAACGCTTGAACTTTAGGATTTTCATCTCCTTCATCTTCTAGCTTGAGGTAGGATTATCTTTGAGTTATAAATATGTTTTTGCAAGTCTAAAATTGTTTGGAGTATTTCTTCATGTTTGGATCATGATTTTGGGTTCATGTTTTTGCAAGTCTAAAATATGCTCTATTTTTTATATTTTTTTTAAAAAAAAACGCTTTTGAGAATATGCGCTTATGTTCTATAGTGCGGTGTTATTGTGAAAGAATCCTTTAAAATGGAACACAAATCTAGTTTTGGTGAAAACTCTAGAATTTGGGGGTTTTGGAGAAAAGTTGAGGCATTGTGAAATTTATGCTTGTGAATTGTTATAAAGAAATGATAGAGAAATTTTTATAATTGTATCAAATGAGGAATTTCATTGAGGACATGAGAATTATTGATTTTAAAACTTATTGTTGGTTTGTCTTGGAAAACCAAGTTTAGAAAATGATGTATAACATGTGGAGAATACATGAATGTTGATATTGTTATATTATCTCTGGAATTATATTTTGATGTATATTGATAAGAGATGTGAGAATTTGATCACAATGAAAGATTGTGTGTGGGATTGGAGATGGAACTATATTGATGAATTGTTATATTTTGCATTGTTATTTTATTTAATCATTGTCATAATTGATTTTGAACCTTACATTGGAAAGCTATTGCCTTGAGAAAAAAAAAATTGTTTCTTGTGAAACAAGATCTTTTTTATTTGTTTTAGGATAAATACGCTGATAAGTCCGGATAGGGTATAGTTGATATTAATTGTTGGCCCGAGTGTCCATAGGAAAGACCAAAAAACACTTGGCGTAAGAAGGTACTACATGCCTTCTCGTTAACCGTAAAGTGAAGATTGATAGTGCTTGTCATGCTTACTTGGAGACACCACCACTATAGCATTCCGTGACTTTGCCACTAAAAATTTGGTCCGCAAAGTCCATTTTTAGTCGGCAAAAGTTATTCGCATTAATTTTTGGTCGCCACTTTGGTCGCCAATTGAGGGGGAAAGTAATTACGATTAAAAATTTTTAGTGGCTAAAAGTTGTATTTGTTTTACTAAATTTTTGGTCGCTAAATATATAATTATCGCACCAATCCATTTAGTAGCTAAAACACTTTTAGTCGCTAAAAGTCATATTTTTCTGACCAAAACATGTTAGTCGCTAATTCGCACATTCAATCTACTCAAATAGTTTGGTCTGCAATTGTCGCCATTTCCACGACCAACTAATTTGGTCACCAATTGTCACATTCCGCCACCAAAAATTTGATCGGCAATACATTCCACGAAAAGGATTGGTCAAGAATATTCACTACAAGAAATCGATTTTTGGTGATTAAAAATTGGTTGGCAAAAGTCAATTTTTAGTCGGCAAAAGCTATTCGCAACCAATTTTTTGGTCGCCACCTTTGCTCGCCAATTGAGGGTCGGTAAAGCAATTAGCTTACAAAACTTTTGTTAGTCGAAAAGTTAAATTTGCCGACTCAAATTTTTGATCGCTAAATATATCATTATCGGATTAATCCATTTAGTCGCTAAAACACTTTAGTCGCCAAAAGTGACATATTTCCGACCAAACATGTTAGTCGCCAATTGCCACATTCCACGACTCAAAAAATTTGCTGCCAATTATCACATTCCATTTACCAAAAAGTTTGGTCATTAATTGTCACATTCCACGACCAAAAGGTTTGGTCGCCAATTATCACATTCCACGACTCAAAAAGTTTGGTCGCCACCAGACATTCCACTACCAAAAAGTTTTGGTCGCCAATTGTGACATTCTAGACCAAAAGTTTTGCTGCCAAAAGGA